>JAGFPH010002747.1:56247-136904 GCA_018207615.1 Philaenus spumarius | reverse complement strand
TAACTTTTGAATGCGTCGTCCGATTTTCATTTTCAAAAAAGCAGTCGACGCAGTTTTTTAAGCACAAAAAAATGTATACATGGTTTTATTAAGATTTTTTCGCACGCTTTAAAGTTATTTTAAAAAAACATAAAAATTTCAAAAAATATTAGGTTATTTTTTTAAATTTCTTCGGATTGGCTCGATGGATTAACTCTCAAATCTAATCAGATCTAAGTTTTGATACACCCTTTCGAATGACATGTCGCAGAATTCAATCGGTTGATTCGTTTTTGAGAAACTGTACGACAAAAATTTATTTACACACATACATCCACACACACACACACACACACACACACACACACACACACGGTCGGACACCTCGGCGGGAATAGTCAGAATGGCTTCCTGGGACCTCAAAACGTGGAGATTTAATGAAAACTCGACTTTCGAAAATCGGACCGAAATCAATAACTTCCCTTTATTGGTAGCGGGAAGTTAATAAAATAATACACTTTTAACATCAACTCACTTCACAAATTGTTTAATTTACACAACTTTGAAATATTAGAGATACATTGTATGGTAAAGCGGTCGAAATGTAAAGTGACTCATTCTTGAAACACGATTCATGAATTCCGCTATTCCTCTACTTCTAACATCACCTAATAAAATATGTAGAACAAAATAGAAAGACCCCAAATTTCAACTTTATAAAACTCTTTAATAAATGAATGTACTTAATGTTAACTGTATTTTAAAATTAAACTGTACTATTACATTTTCACCTCGGTGTAACTTGCATCAATAACGCCCCAACTTTCTTCCTTGAATTTTGAATTATATCGGTATATTTACGCATTCTTCCACCAATAAAGTAGTTCTACATCAAAATTACGATTCAAATTTAATAAAATAATTACTAACTGACGAAAACTATTGCAAGTACTAATCAAAATTAGGTTATAATGCAAAGTAAAAAAATTACAAAATGTAATTCATATTTTAAGTTTATTAATACATCCAACATTGTATATTATAAAGTAATACTCATTTTATTCGAATACTACACACAAATTTAAGATACTTCTAATAAAACTCAAATAACATTGTAATCAATTCAAAATTGTAAACTTATAGAATTATTAAACAAAAATTAAAGATTTGTTTGAATAGAACAGTTAATTACAACCTTATATACAGGCCTATAAAACAAAAATAGCCTAAAATTGTAACTTACATTAAATTCCAAATTTATTCAAATACAAATAGCAATCACAAATTAATTTCTTTTTTTCAAACAACTACAACTTTACATCATACAAAAAATAAAATAGCCTGCAATTAGGTCCAACTTTACTATTTGACTCTAGGCTAGCCTATGGCAACAGAATGCAAAAATAATAATAAGACTTACCTATACTGTTTAGTCACAGTATATTGCCGATAACAGTATGATTATAATATTTGTATGATTATAATATTTCGTCGTATTACCACTTTATATAATTATAATAAAAGAAAAAACTAGAGGACTGACCTAAACTGTTTAGTCACAGTATGTTGCCGATAACAGTATAATTATAATATTTCGTCGTTATTATCACATTTATAATTAGAATGAGTTGCCTAAACTGTTATCGTTTCTACACACAAAATTTCCATAACGAACTTTTGATTTGAAAGTTTTTAATGTTGTACGTGTTGAAGATGGTTAATATTGGTTTCCCGGCATCAGTGAAGTGTATAAATACTATATTTATTAAGAAAAAAGTTCTGGTTTGTGTGTTTATAGTAGTTTTCATTGACAAGTTAAAGTAAACAATTACCTAAATTTCCATAACGAACTTTTCATTTGAAAGTTTTTAATGTTGTACGTGTTGAAGATGGTTTCCCGGCATCAGTGAAGTATATAAATACTATATTTATTAAAAAAAAAATTCAGGTTTGTGTGTTTATAGTAATTTTGATTGACAAGTTAAAGTAAACAAATACCTAACCGTCTTTACAGCACTTTTTAGGGCATAATTCATATTTTTATTGCACTTTACACAATAGTATTGCTGTTATAACTTTGAGCTCCTGGAGCCACTTTAAGTATTCCAGGTTTTTAACGCTTCTTTACGATTAACTTTTTTAGATTTAATTTTTCCATTATTTTACAGTTTTCTCAAACAAAATTGTTTCACTTTACAAAAACTCTGTTATGACTTTTGCACACGGGACTTGTATTTCTAAGCTACGCATATGCGCGGTTAAACACTTGTATTCCTACGCATGACGTCACAACTTATTTCGAAAATGTCAGTCCGTATCGCGATCACAAAACTATACAATTACATGAAGAATAAATACATTCTTAAATATATTATGTACAAATTGTGTACCCAAATAACATATCATAGCTTAAAACATGTAATTGCAGTTCTTAAACACATTACGCAACAAACAATACAATATTAATACGCATTACGTATTAAACATTTATACGCTTTACATACGGGAAAAAATAACTTCGAAGATTTATTTTTTATATTTATTCGTATATTTACAGTTAATCTTCGTCGTCTGCAAACATATCTATATTTACAGTAATCATTATACCACTAATCTACTGAACTACAATATATAATTCAACATTCAATTAGTACAATATAATAGTTTATTCTATTCCACTTGTTCTTTTAGAGGTTAATAATGCGTTATCATTGGTTCTTTACTCCAAACAACACAGCACAACTGAACTGACAACTGAAGACTGAAATTGAAAACTTAAGTTTATCGTCAACGCTCGATTTTAGAGGCTGTATTTACAAAGTGGTTTCACATAGTTATTATTTTACCCCTAATATATGCCAAATCATTACATAATTTTTGAAGTGATAACTTCTATTGGCCCGTTGGGCACTTTCGACTTGGCTATGTTTTCGAAATCTCGCGTCACGCCAGATTTCTCGCGAGATCTCGCATCACGCCAGATTTCTCGCGAGATCTCGCGTCACGCTTTTTTGTTTTTTATTTTTTTTCGTATACTAATTGTTTTTATAACAATTCAAAATATGTCATACAATTTAAATGTATGAATACCGAGAATTCTAGTAAAAAATTTAATATAATCTCATGCATATTTACTGATAACTAAAATAAAAAATTACGAATACTTGCCAGTTATTAATAATCTGTTATTAAATAATTAATTACGTCATTCCAAAATATGTAATAACATTTAAATAGTAATTAAATAGAAGTTATCACTTCCAACGTGTGGTCTTAAGCACACTATTTAATTTTTTTCTTAGTTTTCACGAAAACAAATTTTTTTGTTTTGTAAATACTGTATTTTCTAATTTACTCAGTGCGTTTAATTATTAGTAAAGCCAAGACACAAATGGCAGACGATGGACGATAGTTATAGAAATCATATGTGACGGCTTTTAAAATCTTATCTTCTAAAGCGAGAGATAATTATTGTCTGTCTGCTAAATGGATCTGGAATCTCCGTCTAAGGATTTTTATTTTTTGATTTTATATGGGGCTTTTCCCTTTTGGCCACGAGAAATCGATTGGAAATGGTCACCAGTCTGGGAAAATTCGTTTTCTACGTCTTTTTATTAAATTAAAAAGTGAAATTTGTCCATTTTAAACAATACAAAGCACAGCTGATGCAAATGTTTTCAATGTCATTACAATAATCATCTGTTTTCTTTTAAACGAAGCACAGCTGATGCAAATGTTTTCAATGCCATTACAATAATCATCTGTTTTCTTTTAAACTGTATTTTATTAGAGGTAAGCGTTGTATCTATTTATAGTTACTATGGCAACGAATACTTCTGTTAAATAAACATACCCTTTATTTAGTTGTTTAATGTTATAGGCCTAACCTAAACGATGTTCACGGAAATTTGCAATAATAGTTATTGACGTGAGCGAACTAGGCCCTAGGCCTAAATCGATATTGAAATATTAAACTTTAATTTAGGCCTGACTTATTTCTGAGGCATACAGTAGCGTTGAGATTATGGTTAATCCTTTAAACTGTATTTTTATTACAGGTAAGCCTAATGTTGTATATACCCTTTATTTAGTTGTTTAATGTTATAGGCCTAACCTCAAAACTCAATAAAACAATATTTATTATTGAAATCATAGCCCTGCTTATAATCAAGCTTTAGCTCGGTCTCCTGGTACTAGGAAAATAAATCTATAAAATAACCCTTAAACAGTTAAAAAAAGGCAATAAAAAAATTAATTTTCAAACACTTAGAAATAAAAAGAACCTGATTTGATTAAACAATGTCCACAATTTCCAAAGTTCGAATAAAAGTTTTACAGAACTTAGAATTCATTGTGCATAAAACTTGTACTTACAACGCGTTCTAGTATTTAATGCAGCCCACATTGTTCTGTAAGTAAAAATTGTATACAATGTGCTATCGACTTTACTTCAGTGTAAATATTTTTTTTTTAAACTTGGAAAATTTTGTGTTTGCTGTTTAGTAGGCATACATATCAGCAATATTTATACCGGTAATTTCATCTTGGTGAAAACAGTACACATTACAATGACTAGATTTCTGCCCGCTGTATCTAAAACGTAAACTATTAGACCCATTTATTAGCGAATTTCCATAGGAAAAATGAGCTATTGCAGTGGCCCTTATGGTGAGACCCAAGGTCGGGAGTATCAAATGAGCACCGATCATGGTCCCCAGAACACGTTTTGGGGTGTCATTAAAATTCATATATATATATGTGTGTTCGCACTCTAGCGGCCGCATTTTAAGTCCGATTTGGTCCAAATTTAATATACGTGTTGGTTGTCTATATGGCTCGGACGAGTTCGTTAGCCAAAAAAATCCAACAACCGGAAGTACGTTTTTTGACCGGAAGTAACTATTTTTTGATATTTTACTACGAGGATGATTTTTTTAGAGTTTTTTCTAGAAATATAAATGTAGGATGTTATTCTGCACATTTTGTTTTTTTACGTGACCTTATAGCTCGCTTGGTTCGCCCAAAACGTAAAATACCATAAAAATACCCGGTTCGAAGCCAAGTGGTGAAAACTCGTGAGGCCACTAGGCGTAAACAAATTAATTCTACTAATAAAAATTATATTGCGTACACATAGACAGCTGATCAACGCCTTCGTGAGTAGACCTATTTCCCAAATTGTTGGTTGAAACCCTAAAACATAGGCATATAAACTTAATTTTGGAAATTTGCTCAACTCACGTCAGCGGTCCAGCTGTGTGGTCGAATTATTATTATTTAGGCCCACGTTTGATACAATTTACTATCTGTAAGGTGCTGCCACCTGTGGCAACACTTTCAAAACTATAATGAATTATAATTTTATGCATGTGTTCTACTATTTAAGATTCTTAATTGCAAATAATGGTACAGTAGTTAATAATAGGTACTTGTAAACAAAGGTTAGCCATTTTTACTTTCTCCCCCTATACCATAGTATATGGAGAAAGTATTGTATTCGTCAAAATTTTCGAGTTTGAGTTTTTGGTGGAAATATCCGTTTTGGGTCCCCCTGAACCTAAAAAAGTGGTTTTCCGAGTGATGTCTGTGTCTGTATGGATGTTATCAGACCTAGAGCCTAAACCAGTCGTCCGATTTGGATGAAATTTGGTATGGAGGTACTAATCCACGGTATCTCCAGGCGTTTTTATCATTTTTGTGAATTTTTTATTTTTAAGGGTAATTTTCCCATAAAAACCCTTAAAATAACGGAAAAATTAACTTTTCTCAAAAACGGCTCTAACGATTTTGATTAAAATTTTATAGTTTATTAGGGACCTAAAGTACTATAAACTGTAAAATTTTAATCAAAATCGTTCTAGCCGTTTTTGAGAAAAGTTGATTTTTCCGTTATTTTAATGGAAAAACAACTTTTAATACAAAATCACCTCTCCTACCCCACCCTACAAGTCACCGTGAATCTGTTTAATAATTTAAATATGTTCGTGAGAAAGTATGTGCCAGTTCCTGGTACCGTTTATTTAATCAAAGGAGAGGTGTAACTTGTCCCAAGAATATTCTGGGTTATGGCAAACTAGAGTAACCTATGCAAAATTACCCACAAGTCTTTCTTGTGGGAAAATTTACTTGACTTTCCAGATTTTTTATACATTCTCTGACCAAATTTCCATAATAATTTATACACCCTGCTTACATTACAAAACTCTGAAAATTGGTATTATGTAATAGTAAAATTCAATGAAGGATGATGGTATAATATAATGTACTGTAGTCTATTTTTAAACTTGAGCCATCTTTAGAAGAATAAATTTAACGGTTGGCGAAGTATAGTTAATCAGCCTGGAAGTATAGGTGGAAGTTAATGAAAATACACAGGTAGGACAACAGCCATGTTTATTTAGGAAGATGTACTATATTTGTGTTTTATGTATAAACATAATGCATTTACTTAGTATAATGTTGGCAGATTAATGTTTCATTTGCCTTAGTTAGAACGCTCACAAAAATAACACGGGAAGTGATCCGACAACAACATGATCGCATAATAACAGTGATGTAACATTCTTATTACTTAAAACCTATGGAAGTAATTCTTTTGTAATTTATGCCTGCGAACAAGAATGGCTTCGTCGTCTTCTGGCGATGAAGATACTTTAGCACTAGTAAACTTACCTTTTGTTTTTGGGTGCATCGTTATGGAAAAGAAGTGTTAATGAAAAAGGTACGTTTAAAGTTTTTAAAGAACTGAACATTTTTCCTAAAAGATTTTAGTCGTTTCACCGAATGCGCAGAGAAAAATGTATTTATTGGCTGAAAAAATTGCTCATATGATTTATAAAAAAAATGCTAACTTCAGGGCGTCTGTAACACCTGAAGAATGTCTTTTAATAACGTTAAGGTATCTTTTAAAACAGTTGAATTAAAGTCATACTATGTGCAGTAAAAAGGAATTAATTGTAATATTGACAAATTTGGAATGCTAATTTCTAAGTTCAGACTTCTGCAATTTGTTGCGATGTTAATAAAATTGATGACATTATTAAGGCTGTTTGTGTCCTACATAATTGTATTCGAATTCATGACAGAATATTTTCCAATGCAGCATTATGGTATATTAAAAATAGACAAAACGATTTTTTTTTTATTTGTTCGTCTTGACACATAGATTAAAAAAATGTTTTTGTGTTCTTCGATTTTTTTGGAAATTCAGTACCGTACAAGCAACAAAAAGTGGAGCATACTGCACTTGAATGACTGTGATATGATTGTTACGTGTCATTAACGTGTTGGATCATGTCAGTGAGCACTGACTCATATTTTAACCATTTTTTAACTTAGGTTTTTATATCAATCCTTTTTGTACTTTGTGTGTGTGTTGGCAGATATATAGTTTGTAGAATTAATTATTGTAATTCTTTATATTTATTTCTTGATTTAATTTTAAGGGTAGTTTCCCATTTCATTCCTTTGACTTAAGTAATTGAATTGCAATGTCTTTTTTATATCAAATAAGAATAATATTAAATAATAAAATAAGTTAGCTTTTATAGTTTGTAGGAATTTAGTGCAATTTATTTGTATGTATGGGGCAAGCTACCCTATTTAAATTTATTTGTTTGTAGTGACTATATTTTCTAAAAAATTTGGTACTACCGGTACTGTAATATGTGCAAATTGTGAAATTAGCGGAGTATTATTTAGAAAATATAAAAAAAGTGGATTAAAATTTAATTGTAAGGGTAATTATTCCATTTCATCCTTTTGACTTACAACAGTTGTGTGTATCCCTTAAAAATAATATTACATAATTTCAGATTAATAGTTTGAAGAAAGTTAGTTTAATTTATAGTATAGGGGGTAGCAACCCCATTTCAACCACTTAGACAGTGGTAATTGTAATGTATAAACACTCCTGACGATGATATGGATAAAGTGCGAAATTGGTCGAATAGATTTTGAGTCTAAAGAGGACAAAGAAACAAACAATCATAGAGATGGACATCAAGATAAAGTTAATGTTATGTGGGAAGAATAAAAAAAAAACATGTATAAGTAAGTACATTGTAAAAATACGAAATTTGTTAAATGTAAAAAATAATTGGAGATGTTAGTGTTACCAACCATGCTGACGGTCAAAATGACCAGTGCCATTCAATGCTTGCATGTATAAGACTGGATTTAAATACAGCATTATTAGCGAATTTCCATAGGAAAAATGAGCTAATGCAGTGGCCCTTATGGTGAGACCCAAGGTCGAAAGTAGCAAATGAGCACCGATCATGGTCCCCAGAACACGTTTTGGGTGTCATTAAAATTCATATATATATATGTTCGCACTCTAGCGGCCGCATTTTAAGTCCGATTTGGTTCAAATTTGGTACACATGTTGGTTGTCTACGTCGCTCGGACGAGTTCGTTAGCCAAAAAATCCAACAACCGGAAGTACGTTTTTGACGGGAAGTAACTATTTTTTGAGATTTTTACTACGAGAATGAAATTTTTTAAAAGTTTTTTCTAAAAATATAAATGTAGGATGTTATTCTGCACATTCTGTTTTTTTACGCGACCTTATAGCTCGCTTGGTTCCCCCAAAATCGACCAAAACGTAAATTACCATACAAGTACCCGATTCGAAGCCAAGTGGTGCAAACTCGCGAGGCCACTAGGCACAAACAAATTCTATTAATATATTACGTACACACAGACAGCTGTTCAACGCCTTCGTGAGTAGACCTATTTCCCAAATTGTTGGTTGAAACTCTAAAACATTGGCCTATAAACTTAATTTTGGTAATTTGCTGAACTCACGTCAGCGGTCCAGCTGCATGGTCGAATTATTATTATTACAGTAGAACCTCAATTATCATCCGAGGTAATTGGAACAAAAAACTCGGATAATATGGTAGGCCGTGAAAAAACTATTGAGGTACGAGTTCCAGTGTGGTGAACTCACAATCAGTATTTTATGCTGATTTGGTGCCATTTCAAAATCTATTTTACTTGGCTTTAAATAATATGTATAAATATATAGATAGTTTTAAATAAGCAAAGAAGGTTTGATAATGTTCTCATATGAAAGAAATTGGATACTGTAAATTGAATCATATCCATCTAATCGTTTAATTGCTTCCCATTTTAAAATCCTTATATATAATTCTGTAAGCGAAATTTTAGATTCAAAATTGTGGGAATTTGGTAAATCGGAGGATTATGGGAGAGGTATCAAATTAAAGGTATCGATTCAAGGAAGGAGGGAAAAATATAAGTTTTTTCTAAAATTAAAAACTAAGGGGTTTTTGGTGTCCCCGAAAAACGAAAAATCCCCAAAAGAAATACATGAGAATTTTAAAACATCTGCTTTGTTTACATTAAAACATTTGGAATTCAATAAATTAAAAACATAAAACAGCTGTTCTGTAGTTTACATTAAAACATTTGATCTGTACTAATATTATAAAGAGGAAAAGTTTGTTTGTTTGTATGTAGGGGGAATCTCTGGCACTACAGAACCGATTGAAAAAATAGTTTTACTAAGGAAAAAGCTACACTATCCCTGAGTAACATAGACTAGGCCTATAATTAATTTCGATAAAAACCTTTTTTTATTTCAATATGTGTAAATTAATCGGAAAAATTTCTTAGGTTAGGCCTAGAATGATAAACCAACACATGTATTTACATTTATTACCATAGCAACCAATTGAATAAAATAACAGATACCGTAATATAACTGGTTGCTCCAATATTTCCATTAACAGCTGATTTCAAAATTTGAAGCAATTATTTTTGTATTTCTAGCTTTTAGGTTAGGGTTTAAAAGTGTAGACCTGAGCCTTGCTGGTTCTTTTAACCATTATTATAACTGATGTTATAAAATATATGAAACAATTTGATTTGAACATTTAACATTATTTACCATCTTAGTTTTGAGGTTATTATTAATCCTACACCTTTATTATAAATAAAACATAACATACGTTTTTGGAAGGTTCCATTGGTGGTTGGCGTTCGGAGCTAAATAAATAAATTGATATTATTTCATTTTTTGTGAAACCGTTATATAATCAGTTTGCTTATTTTCTATAGGTTTTTGAGTGCTTAAATGGCTTTCGTTTTCAATTTTGTTTAATTAAGATCTATCGTTAACTTTTGTTATTTCATACTTAAGTATTGTGATCCCACTAAACGTTGTATAAAATCTAAGCAAAAGCTTTTAGTATTAGAATAAAACATGAGCACAGAATCTCACAACTTACTCAAACGTGTTTCAACGACAAAGTCGCCATCATCAGTGATACACGAGGTACAATAATCTGACTGTAACTAACCTAACAGTGTTTCACGCACTGTATTATTTATACTGGAGATGGCGACTTTGTCGTTCAAACACGTTTAAGTTAATAAACGTATTAGTTGTGAGAATCTGTATTCAAATTTGATTCTATCAAGTATATCTTCTCAAAAGAGACGCTTAGTATTTATTTAAAACCTTTTAGTGAAAACACTAGCTTTTGCTTTAAAACAAAAAAATTCAGTCTTAGCACTTGCTTAAAATAATGTGGATAACTATTACCTAACACTAGCTAGTTTAAATATAAAACAAAACGCTTTCGCTTTCCACTCATAATGACACTCTCATTCACAAAGTTTAACACAGACACCGACTAAAAACAAAATAAAGTAGCAGTGGGAAGAAACAACTTGTGGGAATACATGGCGAATCCTAAATACGATGCCACGAGGAGGGGAGTGTATACAGGTCCAAGACTGCTTCGTCCGTCATTCACTATACTACCCGTCCACTGAAGGTCACCATACTATTGCGTAGGGTAAGGAGCGGAAATGTTTTCAGGATGTACGAGGCAAATTACTGTTTTGTTTTCTTTCTGTTCAATCTAACACAAAAGTTTTTATTATAAATTCACTTATTTAGAAATCCTCTCAAGCTATGAATTCTTTATCAAAATCAATTCAGTTAGTTTACATTTATTTTTAAGTTAAAGGAATTGATTTTGACAAAAGTTTTTTTTAAATTTGGCTCGGTTAATACAGAAAGTTGGATAACCGAGGTTCTACTTTATTAAAATTTACTCTTCAAAAACTTCACACTGCCTTGGTACATAGTTGATAACATAAAATCTTTTTTCAAATTCAGTGTAGTCACCAGCTTTGAGGATTCTCTCTGTCAATCAACAAACACTAAACAGGGTTTAAATAAAAACATACAATACTACTAGAATTTATTCCAGGATTTTTTTGGTCAAATATTAAATATATCAGATAATAATTTATAGTACATTTTTTGATTGATAAATTATTTTATATTAAATAAAAAATAATACAAATTGAACATATATTTGATAAAATTACATGTTGACATAACTAAAAATGTTTCATTTATTGGAACCTGAACAATCTGACACCACTGTAAGCAAGACAATATTGCTTTGTGTCACAAACGCAATACATTACGCCACAGAACAAAAAAGGCACTGCACAGATCAAATCAAAGTTGCAGAAGATCTATTTTCTTCAAGAATTATTTACAGTTTCTATTTACAAGCGTTGGTTTTATTTAGGTCCAGCCTAATTGCGTACTAAACTATTGATTGATGGCGATGAAATGCCACGATTTAGCGTCCTTGCCCTGTAACACAGTAAACATATTATTTTTTACATTTTTGAGGTCAATGTGCTGCTTTAAATTTTTGTCAGTCCTCAGCCGCTCATAGATTAGAATAGGATAGAATAGAATAAATTTATTGAACCTACTGTAGAACTTCACTAATTTGAAATCCAAGAGAAAGCAAAAAAAATTTTTTGATTGGAAGGAAGTTTGAATTATTGAGACTTTGAATTATAGAGGTTAGTGTACATAAAATTCGAATTACAGAAGTAAACCTTTATTTTAACTTTTAAGAATCCACTACAAAACGCTTTTAAAAATGTTTACAACTCTGCATAATATGTGGTAAAAACTAAACAAAATTAAAAAGAACAATTAGGCAATAAAACAATAATTAAGATAAAAATGAAAAAGTATGATTATTATGTTAATACAAGTTAATTTATACTGTACATTAAAAAATCTAAAAACGAACTGTTGTAACATGAGCTCTCCCTGAGATCGGAAAATAACAAGAGAGATGTACAGTAGATTTTGGAAAATTATAATTAGAGTCATATTGTAAATTGAGATGTTTTCATTATAAATATTCAACAATAATAACAGTGAAATAACTAGAAAACTGCAGAATTTGTGTATTATAAACTTTAGTTTTAATTTGATAACAACTAATAAGACATTTTTTTTTTTTTAAAGAGAGATGAATAATTGGTTTATACAACATAATTCAATTTAATGGAATGGCAGAGGCCTACAACGAAATAGAACAGTTCCAGTGAGTGATCACACCCAAAGTTGTGATGTCAATAAAAATAAAAATAAAAAAATAAAGAAAAAGAACAATTTAAATCAGAATGTTACAATAAAAAGCAATAGTAAAACTATTTTTAATAAAACATGGTGTATAAAACAAACAAATTTAATATTAACACTATTAAAGAAAATGTGCAGTAACGAGTGCGTCCGGTGCATGGAACAGTTGGTTTTTGGCGTGGGTACGCTACTTCAGAGTCGATCGTTGTGGAGGAAAGATGTCTTTTGCCAAGTTGGATATATATTAAAAGTAAATCTTTTTGTGAGTTGTATTGAATATGAAGAATCGTATTTGTGGATAAGAAGGTGTTTCGGCATATAGTTGCCAGTGAATAAAGTGAAATAGTTCTTTCTTTTTGAGAAAAAGAAAAATAAGGCGGAGAGTGAATAGAACAAGGTTGGTAAGCGTTATAGAAGCAAGTGTTCTAAATCAGATTTCAACTGGATATACACGTAAGCGAGTGTTTTCTTTTATTACCTGCACTTAAACAATTATAAATAAACATATAACAGAATAAGAGCTCAAACTTTAATGTAACTTAGGCCTACAAAAAAATTGAACTGGACTGTGTTAGGATAGGGCAGTGCCCAACGTTCCAAAACGTATTCTGTATATTTTTCAAAGGTTTTGTGATACATCTCTCTATTTTTGATTATTAATGATATGTAATATTAATATTAAGGAATTAATGAGTATGAATGTGTTGGATTTTGTTTTATTTGAACTGAGAAATTTATAATGTGCAAATAAATTTAAAACGTTTGCCATCGATATGTACTGAGTCTTTCTTGGTTTCGCCGTGACCTAGTTCAAGTACTATCTAAGCCACATGAAACACGACCTGAGTAATAATTTAGATTCAAAATTATTAGATTTGTGTTATACAAGAAAAAGTAGAGTTTAAATTCAAATGAGATCATATATTATTCTTTTTTTTAAATAAAAAATAAAATTATTTTGGACTTTGAAAATTTTTTGACAGTAAAATTTTTGTTTATTCATTTACATAATAATTTTTTGCACCTCTTAAGCATAAGAAGGGTTGCACTGTAGCAAATCAACAAAAACACCGGCAACAGACTTGACCCTGGAGGAAACCGTGTTTTACACCATATTTTTACCTTAGTGCATGCACGAATTGGCAGTCGTTCTCCGTATCTCCTCACTAGTTCGTGTTTTACAGACTTGTTTTTTATATTAACTTTGAATTTCAGAGGCTATGGGGGATAAAATTTGAATTTTAGAGGTTGACTCCGAATTATAGTAATAAAATTTGAATTGTCGAGGCACGTGTAAAACAAAATTCAAATTTTAGAAGCTATATATGATGTTGAAAAAACTTAAAATTAACGGAATATTTATTTTTAAATATCTAAGGTTTTTTGAGGGG
Organism: Philaenus spumarius; assembly: GCA_018207615.1. Classification (NCBI taxonomy): domain Eukaryota; kingdom Metazoa; phylum Arthropoda; class Insecta; order Hemiptera; family Aphrophoridae; genus Philaenus; species Philaenus spumarius. Next base: position 123,095 of record JAGFPH010002747.1, on the reverse strand, counting down.
AAGTGACAAAAGTTCCAAATTATAGAAGTTTTTGAATTATCGAGGTTCTACTGTATTTTCACTTTTACAAACAAAAAAATACTAAGTGAACCATGTTGCAAAAGCAACCCCAACAGGTTAAACAACTAATTACTGGAGTGTCATTTGTACAAAAATAAAATAAGTCCTCCTAAACTATAAAATCCTAACCCTTAATGTGACAAGATCTCACAATTGTGCGCTCCTGACTGCACACTGAGCTGTCATGGACAACACAACTTGTATAGAATATTTCACACACTAAAAATCACCCAATCTCAATCAAACAAAAACCATTAGAAAGGAAATGTTTTGAACTTTAATTTTTGTATTTACACATTTGTTATAATACATATACAGTATTTACATATGTAATCATCGTTTTAAAATTGTAGTAGTCTAAACATCTGACGCCGCACGAGAAAACACAAAGAAATGACGCGAACTTAAAGCACATAAACTAAGGCACATAATCGCTAGACAGACTTATTTTGAGAAGAAGATAAGGACACTATTGGATTCATCAAGATTTCAATTTTCTAACACTGGCTTTCAATAATTAGTCACTTTTATTAATACAGTCAAACTTGGATAGTTCGAAGTTGAAGGGACCAGTGAAGAAATTCAAACTATCAAAAAATTTGAATTACATATGTTCACTCAAAAAGAAGAGGTAAATACATGTGCAGTACTGTACTGTAACAAAAAAATTCCACAGTCAAAGATTTAACACACACATTTTATTTTAAAAAATACTGTACTTTTACAATTTACAGTACAGTAGAGTCCCGCTATTCCGAAAATCCGCCTATTCCGAACACAGTTTAGAAAATAATACCGTTTTTTCCTATTTTTTAAAAACAGGAGAAATTAAAAAGACGTTCGTGAAAAAAGAACATTTACTGTTATACAAATAAGTTAAATAGAGACATACATAGAGCTTCATGAAAACACCTGAAATCAAATTGGAATTAAAGCTGGTTTTGTTTCCTTCACGTTTTCCATCCATTTTGCGGGAAGGAAGTTACCACAACAAGCATCCGGTGAAAAGGATACCGGGTCCGTCAGAAAGAAGGAAGGATTAGATAAATTAGCTAGGTACTAGTAGTGTTGTTGCCACCTGCCAGTTGTGTTCATCCGTTTTTCACTTCCGTTTTCGTTATCTCGAACGAATTTTATTTTTTTTCTCGTTCTTTTTTCAAGACAATGCGGTACTAACGGACCTATCCCTTCCCTAATCGTAACGCAACGGATGGTGTAAACCTACACTAAAGCGAGGTCAAGAGCATTTGCCGTGTCTACAAGTGATATGAGTTTAAGTTATTATACAAATTATATCTGCTAGGATCCATGAAATAAGTTTGAGTACAATTTTCTGCCAATCCTAACATAACACTTTCACTTAAGTTTGTCGAAGCGTTTCGGAGTTCCTCCATTACCGAGACCTATTTCAGTACTGGTTCATCTTTCCAAAATCTAAAATTGTTGAAAAAAAAAAATAAAAAAATAATAATAAATAAAATAAAATAAAAGAGTAGGTTTATATTACATAACGTGTCGCATTACATATTACATAACAGGTTACATAACTTGTTGCATAACATATTACATAACAGGTTACATAAGAAGCAATACCGGTAGTAGGAGGAGTGGCGTGGCTAACTATATCTAGACGATTCCATAACGGATGAATCCAGTACTGAAATAGGTCTTGATAATGGAGGAACTCCGAAACGTGTCGACAAACTTAAGTGAAAGTGTTACGTTAGGATTGGCAGATAATTGTACTCAAACTGATATGAGTTTAGTTTGACCGTTCATCTCCTCCTCGCTTTCCTCCGAGCCGATCAATGCTGTATAGAACTGACACTAACTTAGCAGATGTCTCCGCACTTAATTTATACCTTAATAAATCAATACCTTATTGTTATATAAGAACAATCGTACCAAAAATTCAAATTATCCAAAATAAAATTCAAATTACACACGATTTTTGACCATTGTTTTAATGCAGAGTTCTAGGGACCGGACAAAAAATTTTGAATTATAGAAGTTTGAATTATCCAGGTTTGACTGTAGTTGCATAGATTTGAAGTTTTCAAAAACCCTTGCACAGTTAAACAGTTTTCAACGAATGAGAAAGCACATTTTGCAATCGATATATCTATTACAAATCGCTATCTATATATAAAATCCAAATACCACTCACTCACTGACTCATCACGAAATCTCAAAAACTATGAAACGGATTGCAATGAAATTCAGTATGTAGCTTCCTCTAGGGCCGTGGGTGCTCGCTAAGAAAGGTTTTCAAAAAATTCTAAATTTTAGGGGGGTTTGGGGGGTCAAAGTTAGTAAAAAAAAACCATCGAACAGATTGGTATGAAATTTGGTATGTAGCTTCCTCTAGGGCCCTTGGTGCTCGTTAAGAAAGGTTTTCAAAAAATTATAAATTTTAGGCGGGTTTGGGGGGCTCAAAGTTACTAAAAATATCCATAAGAAACACATAGTACAATATATTTATTTATATATTTTTTTTGTAATATAAATTTAACTTTGATTTGTCTATCCATGCAAAGCCGGATCGGGCCAGCTAGTATTTGTATAATGATAGTTATATCGATTTGAAAAGGAAACTATATTTTCATTTGGTATAAGGAAAAAACCTCATTTAGTGTTCGGATTTTATTAGGGTATTTCCATGAAATACAGACATTTCTCCAAATCACCTTTGTTATCCATTTTGTTTTGTTTATTTGATATAATTTAGTGAAATAAGTAAAACAAAGTGAAATAAGTTTATAAAATAAGCATTTTCAAGTACACAGTTCCATTCTATGATTTATTCTGTACAATTTGTGATAATAATATTTAATTTTTAGGTAAAGCATATATTCCTAAATTACTATTCAAAGTAGGCCTACTTTTGTTAGCAGTCTTGTAGTAAGAAAATAAAAACTGGCGTTTTCTAAAAATAATTTTGAAATTGATATATATTTTTATACACTTCTATTTATTTAGAACTAAATTACAAAATTTTTACTACAAAAATTTAAAGTAAACTTTTACTTTTAAATTGCAAAAAATGTTTGCTACTTTTTACGTAGGCCTAAAGTAATTTTTTTTCTTGTCACTAGAAATTTTGTGCCTCCTGAAGTAATAACTTTTCAAATTTTGCATCAATACTTTTTTTAGTTGAATATATTAATTCTTAAGACTTGTAGAAACAAAAAAGCTATTGAACACTTTTGGATTGGGATATGATTACTATATTTGGCGAATTTTTGAAAAAAAAATGCTTGCAAAACGCATAAAAATGGCCAGTCTTTGAATTGTTACTTGTAGGGATAACAAAACAACTTAATACATGTTTAAACACCTTATATACAAATAAAAATAATAACTAAAATAAAAAAGTATAGCTAACTGTTGAGTCCCACCAAAACTTGCTAACCCACAATCAAAGCCGGTTTAATACAGCCAAACCATGACAAACCCCAGGGAATGTTCACTTTGTAAGCGACTACATTATACAGAGCAATTGACGAGTTCAGCGGTGACGACACTGAACATTGTTCCTGGTAAAGTTGTCTTTTGATTCTTCTTCCGCAAGGTGGCGAACATACCAGACTTAACAATAAATTTGCAAATATTTAGGAAATATTCAAACTATTTTCACTCAACAAATTTTTTCTTATTTATACTTGGGAAAAACTGGAAAGAAATGCAGCATTTAACGGACGAACAAATATATCACTGTTATTTTACATTTTGTAAACCTTTCACAGTAAAAATTCTCAAATTTCAATTTAACGAATCATACGTTGTTCCTTTGTCACAATGTTTCGGATTATTGTGTTCAGTTTATTTACCTGTGATTTTCTCTCAACCCTTCGGTTATGGGTGTGTTGGTGTCTTTACAGCCTCGACACATGGCCAACTTGGACTCCAGTGCCTGCAACATTACGAAACAAAAATTAATCAGATATTGAGGCAGGGAAATATCATTACAGGAACAGAAGAGGTAAGTAGTGAAACTTGACATTTAAGGCTGAAAAATTAGAGTGATTGTTATTATTGCCATTGTACTAGCTTTCCTAATAACATATTGCTGACGCAGGATTAGTCTTTTGTTATAGCATCACGAGTTTGTCCATCTATTGCAATTTATTTTCTATGGAAGTACTAAAGGTATCACAGTTAAATTTCACATAGTTATATAGTGCGTTAACCCACACATATTCTATTCTATTGAGAGATAGTTCTGGTAATGGGATGTAAGTTTTAAAACGCATAAATAAGGAAACACCGAATAAGTAACGGACGGAGTAAGTAACTTAAAACTTAACTATCATCTGATTTTTTACTTCACTTCTTGAGTTTATTGGTTACATAACCATAATATAATCTAACAGCTGAGCTGTTAATGAAGAACTTTTTATTGATGTTTCTCACTTCCACCCGTTAAACTTATAAGGATAGAAAAATACGCTGACGTGAGTTGAGCGAATTTCAAAAATTAAGTTTATATGTTTTAGGGTTTCAACCAACTAATTGGGAAATTGGTCTACTCACAAGGGCGCTGAAATAGCTGAATGTGTGTACAAAATATATTAATAGAATTTGTTTTCGCCTCAGTCTCCAGCTCTAGCTTACGCGCTGCTTCGTTCCGCTAGCAGTGGAAAAACCAGCTTTGAAGGTTTGCACCTTCCCTTTGCTCGCAGAGGACAAACTCGCTTTGCAAAGTAAATAATACCAGGTATTTTTATGATATTTTATGTTGTGATTGATAAAAAAAAAAATGTGCAGAATGATCTCCTGCATATATTTTTTTAGATAAAATAACAAAAATGTTTTATTTTAGTATGAAAAATCTCAACAAATTTTTTTTACTTCCGGCTGTTGGATGTTTTTGGCTAACGAACTTCTCCGAGCGACTTAAAAAACCCAACGTGTTTACAAAATTTGGACCAAATCGGACGTAATAGTAGTTTACGCAACGATTGTATTATGAAGGCCTCTAAGCCACGAGCGAGATGTAAGTTGGAACACGAGCGAAGCGAGTGTTCTAAATATCTCACGAGTGGCTTAAAGGCTGAATACAATCGTTGCGTACACTACTTTATCTACGACCAAAAATATACAGGCTATTTGATGTTTGATGTTGATTGTAGATTTAATCATTGAATAAATAGACCAAAGCGAACTAGGTTTCTTATCTTGGGCCAATTCCTCAAAATACGCAATGAAAACATTCTCGGAAAACGAACTAACACCATTTCTAGTTTTCCACTCCATAAACTGGTTATAAACCTTTTCATAACGAAATTTAGATTTTTCTGGCAACAAATTGTTCAGAGCCGAATTTGCTTTTGTATTAATTTCCTCTGGAGTTAAACAAAATTCATCACTATCACTCATGTTTGCGGAATGCGTCAACTCACGTTTGAGGTTAGTTACAATAACACACTAACATCCGGAACGTATGGGTACAATCAGCTGATGTACGAATAGCGTTATTTTTATTACAACTCTACTTCCGTCAAATGACGAGCTCTCATTGGTCTAGAGCCTATTATGTAAAGTGACTCCTGTTAGGTAAAGATATCATTACCTAATCGGGTTGGCTTTTGGTTTGTAATGTACCTCTTTCTGATGTTACTTGTAATAGCGTTATTGGTGTTTATTGCAATGGTCGTAGATAAAAGCCATTAACGTGCCAACACATATAAAGATTTTAATGACCCCCAAAAATGTGTTCTGGAGACCATGGTAGGTGCTCAATTACTACTCCCGACCTTAGGTCTCACCATAAGAGTCACTGCAATTAGCTCATCTTCCATACGGAAATTCGCTAATAAAAGCTCATCTACAAAATTAACCATTTCTGTATTTATATTTTGTTTTTTAACCTATTCAGGACTAACATACTATAAATCGCAGTTAATACTCAGACTATGTTATTTTATTTATGTTAATCAATTTCGTATAGTCATTGTCTGTATGATCTATTACTTCACAATGTCTAGGAATAAAAATATTGTTTTTATTAATTTAAATTAAGTTTTTGTAAATTTTGTATTTTTATATATATTTTTTTTCATTCGCATTTAAAAAAAAATAATTTATCGACATATAACAAAATTACTTTTTCACATTATTTTTTCATTCACTACCAACAATTTACAAGCCAAAAAATGTTGTACTGTAGTCCATTCAAAAATTTGATTTTTGAGTGGCAAATACCAAAGCAATACGGAGTAACTCATCATGGATGATGGAATTCATTTTATTGTCAGTCCAAATAACATTAGAATATTCGCTTTCACATTCATCACCTGACTCTTCATTTAGCAAATGTCTCTTATTTCACTAGGATTACATAAATTAAGATTTATCCACATCCTGCAGACGACTGTCGTGAATCGGCCATGTTTACTAATACACTTAGACAAAACCTAGTGACCGTGAAGGCTGTTAACATAATTTTATTTTTCATTATGTAACCTACCGGATTGTAATGTAATAAAAAGTGTTAAATAGGCATATGTTATCTGTGCACTTTCATTCAATCCTTGATTGTTGGTTGTGACGATCGTGGTTTCGGGTTACCCCATCTTCCGGTCACATAAATTACACTTAAAACACACAGTTAAAACTATTTCTCTTACTAGTGAGTTCTCGTAAACCATTTGTAACAATGTACAAAGCACAAAATAAAAATGTTTTAATATAAACACATGTTGTCAGGACAAATGTACACTGAATAATGAAGTTAGGTTTGGCTGCTTGCATAACCTACTCAAAAGTCACAATTATTCCGGACAGACTTAGCTAAAAAAAAACCAGCTTTCTTGTAATGATCGTCCGAGTTTTTATATAGGCCAAACAGACCGGCCTTTCATAAAATGGTTCAAGGTACACCTACCTATAAACACACACAATCTACACACATTGTTACAGTGATTTCAATACTAACATGAACATCCTAAATGTATGTAAAAAAAGGCCGTTATATGGACTCATGGGAGGAGTTTGCTATCTAAAACATCAACAAACAATATATTATATTGAATTAGAAGGTGTCGTTCCAGTCCAATATTATGCTCGATGCCTTAATTGACATCGAGAACTAAAAAGCGCCTTCCGTTCACCAACCGGTACACACTCTTGCTCCAATTAATGCAAGCAGGCAAATTTAACTTCATTAGTCAGCTTACCCTCGCTCGGGCAACATGGGTTTATATTATAATGTTTTTATTTCGCGTTATGTACATTGTGTTTGTGACAAATGGCTTACTTTGATATCACTGGTAAGTAAAAGAATTTTATTCTTGTGCTTTATGTGTAATTCATGTGATCCGATGATGGAGTAACCCGAAACCGCAGTCGTTATAACGAACAAAAAAGGATTGGATAACAGGAAACATACCTATTTAACATTTGTTATATTATTTTATTCTCTCCATTTTCTGGTAAAAAAATTATGTTAGTCGAGTTAATCCTTTGATAGCACTCACACGTTAAAGTTATAAAAAGAGCATACACGACCGCAGTCTGTGCGGACATGTAAACGCGATGCCAGTCCCGAAAAGGTTAAGATAATAGAGACAGATTTGATTTATATACACTACGCTACTGCTTTGTCAGTCTAAGTGGTAAAGGCTTTAAGAAAAAGAAAACATTTTTCATAAACTAAACTAGCAAAATTATAATGAAAGCAATGTTAAGATTATCCCAAAGCACAGAGCAAGAGAAGAGTGAACACATAAACCCAAAGCATACCTTCATCCAAAAAAGCAAATCTAAAGTGTGGAGTCATGGGTAACAAGAAGGCTGATGAAATAGCAGAACGAGCTGCAGATATGGGCCCTATAAACACTCTCTTGTTAAATGTAAGAAAGCAGCAGCTGCAACAAAGATGAATGGGTCGAACGATGGAGAACCGGGTCAACCTTTTCGCTCTTCGGTCAACTCCTGCTGATCCGCATCAATACCGTGGTATGCCAAGATCATTAGCTACATTTGCAGCAAAAGCAAGATTCGGTCACATTGTGACTAGTTCTGTTAGCATGCAATACAACAAGCGAGGCGAGGAAACCACTGAGGGATTCGATAGGCCCGAACGAAACTCTTGAGGATAAAGGACGCTGGTGGCAGCCGCATACTATGGACATCAGACCATCAGAGACGAGTGATTCTGGACGCCTGTATCAAGACGTAAGAAAGTGTTTACAGTTTCCATCAGCTGGTTTCCTTGTACCTAAACATCGTTTCCAATTTATGTCCAGCATTGAATTTTTTATTATAACCAACAATTTACTTTTCAACGATGCTGAAGGAGTAAATGGAGTAAAAGATAGCCAGTTGCATCATTTTACTCAGATGATTTTGAAGAATGATTTTACTTGTTATTTGGCGTTACTATAATTGAAATTATAAAGGCAAAACTTTACACAAAAAAAAAACTAGTATTTTTTTATATAATAATAGATCTACTATGGGACTTTAAAGCCATGTTAATTATGAGAATTGAGAGCTCTGACAACGCCAAATTTCAATTGGCAAGTTATAAAAAAAAAAAAAAAAGAAAAAAAAAAAGAAAAGAATCCTTATAAAATACACAATTTTTTTCTAAGAATAAAAGCTGATGGGCAACCTGTTAATTTTCCAAAACCAGTGCATCAATACCAGACATCCAGATTCTCCTAAATAGAGCATTGTTAAATACAGTTTGTCGATTTTTTTCATCTTAAGCAGAAATTATTTTCATATGTTATAAGTTATAACCAACCTGTGATGAAAGAACTCACAATAGATGGTGCAGTGTTAAATAGGTTACATGTTGAAATAACAGGGTGTCTGACGAAGAAACAGATATGTACAGTGGATAAAAATAAACACATTCATACAAACATATGCCCTCAAATGATTAGTTTCATATCCAGACACCATTTTTTATTTTGAACAAAAATCATAATTGTTTTGTGTGAGATGACAAAATATAGTCTAGACTAAGAGGAGGATACCCGTCTTTCGATTTACTTTACCGCCTCACTTTACGTAGATAAACTTTATCAGCTCATGAATCCTTTCTTCCCATGTGAAATCCAGGGGGCAGAACCTAGAGAGCTTGGATGTGGTACCTTTATTAGCCGTGAACTGCCTTGAATGTTTGCGGGCCCAAAACACCGTCTCTCTAAATCTCCAACCACAACTATTTTCTGGAGACCAGAGAAATACAATTTTATTCAGACTTCCCATCACCAGTTTAAATCTGACATGCTGTTAGAGCCCATGTAGGATGCCATCCCTCAATAATCAAGGCCCGAGGAGAGGCCTCCACAATCTCCAAGGCCTAGGGCAACCTTAAAGCCCGGCCCTCCAAGACCAATCCTCCATCCCGTACTATCAACCAACCTTCTTACCCCTTCATGCTCACTCACACCCATACATTTAAATCTTCCCTGACCTACAAAACCCTTTGCAATTCCTTGAATCCCCTGAGACCTTTTTCTTATCCTCATGTCTCTTCTAAATTATCCCTTCATTTGCCTCACCTATTACAATCCTTTACATGCCACACAGTTCCACCCCCGAATTCACATCTTCCCTCATGTTCCCCATACAGTATTATCCATCTCAAAATGTCCACGTCCACTTAAAAAAAACTATGCAGTATTAAATCCCGGTTTAAACCCCATCCAAACCATTCTCTCTTCAACACCCCCGTTTCCACATTCCATTATTGCGATTAACGAATGAGACAGTAGAAACTCTGCATGCTCAGTTTTATGGCGGCCATTTGAAATGGCCTAGTTATCGTAAGAAAACTGAAAAAATTATTTTCTTTGGATTAACAACATAAAACATTTCTTCCCACCACTTTTGTTTTTAATAAATGTTGGATTTCTGTTAACTCGAATTTGTTTGTTCTATGCTATTGTAGACAACTACCCCTTTTTGATAACTATTTTTTTAAGGCGAAAAACCTGAACGGTTATCATTGTCTGCCTTTTTGATAATAACTAAATTATTCTTAGATTTACAGAAAAAATTCAACAAAATTTACTGTTTGTTAAAATAAACGGTTTTTGAGATAAAGTTGTAAATAAATGTAAAAGCTGCCATTTAGAAATAAGTACAGGAAATCGGTTAATAATGTTATTTTGGGTCTTCATAACATAAAGAAGCATGTATAATTTCAACTCTATCATTCACCGTTAGCAAGATTTTTGTTGTTCCAAACAAATGGCAGCAAGTTAGAAAAACTAAGCAATTCAGGGGATATGTTTACATGTACGTTTTCCTTTGCTTTATCCACAGAACATATCTTACAATGTTTTCCATTTCTTCATGAGACACCTAATACTGGGTTTATTTTACTGTGCCACCTTTGGAATCTCTATTCTACGAATCTCAGAAAACTTTAAAAGGGCAGTGTCACCATTTTTTTGTGCTCATTAATGATAGGTACTTGAAATGTAAAATAAGCTCACCAAAATTCAAAGTGTATAACGGTAACCCCTATTTTTATGGTGTTCTTGGTTTTACTTAACATTTTAGGGTTTTTATTGTATAGAATTTTGTGATAAACTCACTTGTTTTAAAAGTGAAAGGCATTTAAAGTTCAAACATTTCACGAATGGTGCATTTAAAAAAAAATTCTGTACTTTCTATTGTTGAATTTTAAAAACTGATTAGGCACAGTTTAGGCAGTGTAAACACTAATAAAAACATGTTAAAAAACAATAATACTGAAAGTATATGAAACACAATTAGGAAATCAAATTAGTTGAACAATAACTGTAAGAGGTTTCAAGCTCACGTAGCAACAATGCTTTTAAAAATAACAGCTGGTAATTATTACCTAGCCTCATGGCATTATTGCAGAAATAACTAAACAATTACAGAGTATTTACAATTAATTTAAACTGCTATTAATTAAAACATTATGAATATTGATGTTGAACAAATTAAAATCTTGTATCGTTTTAACGCATCCATTAGTTTTCCTTTGAATAGTTAATGATTTACCAATTGTGTTTGGTCTATATTATGTTCGGAAAATTTTGAATCAGTCTTTGGAGGTTGTGTAGATTGTATAGCGGAAGGAAGGTGATCTTTAAATCATTTTTGAAATGATCGCACCAACTGCCCAATATATTTTTTTGGGGCAATCAGCGCATGACATTTTTGGTAAATTCTTCCCCTGAAGTTTGTTAGTCTTGCTTGCGTATTTCTTTATTATATGTGATCAATTATTTGTTGTTCTGAATGTGGTGATGTAGCCTTGTCAGCGAATTTCCATAGGAAAGATGAGCTACTGTAGTAACTCTTATGGTGAGATCTATGGTCGGGAGTGCTCTTAAGGTGGCAATCTTAACGGCCGCATTTGACATCCGATTTGGTTCAAATTTAGAACAAACGTTCGTTTTCTAAGTCGCTCGGATCGTCGTTAGCAAAAAAAATCCAACAACCGGAAGCACGTTTTTGACCAGAAGTAAATATTTTCCAGATTTTTCGTACTAGAATAAAACATTTTGCGTTTTATCTAAAGAAATTTATACAGGCGATTATTCTGCACATTTAGTTTTTTTACATAGCGCGTTTGGTTCCCTCAAAATCGATCAAAACTTAAAACTCAAAAAAATTACCCGGTACAAATCCACGAGGTAGATTTTACAATGGGAGCAGCTTCTGATTCGAGGCTGATGCCGTGATGAAAACTATGAGCGAAGCAAAGCTATTCATAATCCGAGATCGAAAGGCCGAGGTTCAAACTTGCAAAGCTGGATTTTACGCTGAGAGCGAAACGAAGCAGTTCGTGAGCCGGGCTTGGAGGCTGAGGTGCAAACAAATTCTACTAATATATTTCTTCATGATTAGACCAATTTCTTAAATAGTTGGTTAAAACCCTAAAACAAATAAACTTGATTTTGAAAATTAGCTCAACTCACGTCAGCAGTTCAGCTACATAATCGAAATTGTATGTAATGTAACTCTGGGATGTATGATTCTGATATGTATTTATCGTTCTTGTTTTCAGATTTATCGAGATTTTCAGTGTGTTCCTACTAAAGAGAAGGTTTGTAAAAAAAGAGTAAACCCCCCTTTTAAATGCAATAACACTGTAAAAGAAATAGCGGTTCCAACTAAGAATTTCAAAGATGGTCGACAATTTGAACTTTAGTCCCGGTTATTACCAATTTCTAGTACATATCAGTAATGAGCACAATAAATAAATGAGAGAAGGTTCCCTATTTTTCATTGAGAGATCCCAACAGCGGCACAGTAAAAACACACACCCTGTACATGTAAAATACGTTAAACACATAAAAGCGGCTCAATTCAGTTTAAATTTTTCGTGCATTAAAGCCAAACCAAAATGAAACAGTTTTATCACCGACCTTATTTTGTATTCGCCGGTCCTTCAAAGTTCCTCGGTATGTACAATGGCGGAAAGATTGGTGGATAGGAAATGTACAGATTGTGATATCTTACAGATTTTAAACATATTCTATCAAGTACAGCAGAACCTTCACTATACGAGCTTCCAAGGCACGTTCAACGCAAAACATGAGATTTTAAATCGATAAAACAGTTTTCATAAGCACAGTATGAATGTTCCATTATAAAAAGAAGGTAAATAGAATTAACTGTAAGTACAATATCTGAACATTTTACTCAACATACAAAATATATTGTTTAATTAGTATTTGTTATTACAACTAAGCTTTTTTCAAAGATATTTCTGGTTTTGAAGTGAAAACTTCTTTAGGCATACCAAGCACTTTTTGGATGAAGTAAAATATAAGAACTCGCGATATACATCTTAATGTAACACATTTTTTATTTATTCTTCATCATTGTTTTACACATATACTAATATAAACCAGAAGTTTAATGTAACAGCTGATTGTAATAGAAAAAAAATTGACGAAATAAAATAGGCAGTGGTAAACTCAAAGGTTCAAACTTAATATAGCTGTATGGATTTAGTCATGTAATGCTACCGATGAAGTGGACATTGCACTTCCTAATTTTGCAAGTTTGAGTTAAATTAGTGTACTTAGTGATACCTCTAAAATGTACATAGTGCTATCTCATTTTGTTTTAAATGTCTAAATTTGCTAACTTAGTTGCTATGGTATTGAATGCAAATGTATAAAAGAAACGTGTGTTGGTTCAGTATAGGTCGAACCTAAAATTATGTTGTTAAACCTTAAATACAAATTAGCTGTTTAACTATAATATTATTTTAACAACTGATAATAAAGTAAGCCTTTCTCGAAGGTTTTCAAGAAACCTGTGTTGGTTCAGTACAGAAGTGAAAACTGTCATATATAAAAATCGTTGGTTATTTCGGATTAAAACAATATAACTAACATTTATATTCATGTCAGTTTTTACTTCTGTCGGCAGTCCCAAGAATGCTTTTTTTGGGTTTGGTTTTATCTAGTTAACCTAACTTAAAAAAGGCAAATGTCCTGGGTTCAAATCCCAGTCTTGGTCCATGTTTTTTCACTTGTAATTTAATTAAAAAAGCCGTCGGTTGTGAAAAATAATGAACTGTTTCTAAATTTACAAAGTTGGTTGCCTATGGTAATGGATGCAATGCTTTCAAGAAATGTGTGTTGGTTCAGTATAGGCCTTACCTAAAATTCTTTTAAATCTTTTCTGGATTTTCACAAGTTTTACACTTTAGAATAAAAAAGTTTGCAAAATCCTTTCTTAGTCCATAAAAATATAGCTTCAAATGTTTATATTTTTAGCTCAAGTAGTTTCTACTCTACATTGATTATAAGTCAGTCAAGACAGTGACCTTATATACTATAGTTTAATGGAATTCTTACATTGATTTACTTTTTGTGGCAATATGATACACACCTACAGGCAGAGTAACTGACAAAGCAGTATGTGGTTGTGCAACATCCACTACAACAGTTTCTTGGAAGGTTTTTATTCATTGTTATTTATTTTTTAAGACAATTTTCTATTCATTTTTTCATAGAACATCCATTTTGTGCTTATTAAAAATATCCCATTGCGTTTCAACACTCAACAATCCAGAACTAATTTTATGTTATGGAGTAAATATTGTACGTTGAGCAGAAGATGATAAATAAACGGTATCAGGAAACTGACACATACTTTCTCCCTCATTATAGGAACTTAATTTTTTATTTTTAAGAGTAATTTTCCCATAAAAACCCTTAAAATAACGGAAAAACCAACTTTTCTCAAAAACGGCTCGAACGATTTTGATCAAAATTTTACAGTTTATAGTACTTTAGGTCCCTAATAAACTATAAAATTTTAATCAAAATCGTTAGAGCCGTTTTTGAGAAAAGTTGATTTTTCCGTTATTTTAAGGGTTTTTATGGGAAAATTACCCTTAAAAATAAAAAATTCACAAAAATGAAAAAAACGCCTGGAGATACCGTGGATTAATACCTCCATACCAAATTTCATCAAAATCGGACGACTGGTTTAGGCTCTAGGTCTGATAACATCCACACAGACACACAGACACACAGACACACACACAGACATCACTCCGAAAACCACTTTTTTAGGTTCAGGGGGACCCAAAACGGATATTTCCACCAAAAACTCAAACTCGAAAATTTTGACGAATACAATACTTTCTCCATATACTATGGTATAGGGGGAGAAAGTAAAAATTGACGCTAAACTACTAATTTTCAGCAAAATAACCGTAATAAACTTTTTTTTAATTTAATGAAAGTCGCATAATATTAAATCTAAATCCTAACTAATAACATTTGCCAACACAAAACCAAATGTAGAAATAACTGTTTGAAGGCTACGTGAGTTTGAAGGCTACTTTAAGGTTCGTTTTGGGTACATCAAAAGTCGTGACTTTTTATTAATGCGACATAACACAGTGTGGTTTGACAATATGGTGAAACTTGTATTCAGTTTACTAAGTTAAACTACAAAATGTCGTGACAATTCATTTTTATAAGTGTCGAGCACACAAAATTAGCCAAAAATACTGCTTGATTTATGATATTAAATGTCACAAAATTGGCTTTCACGACACTAAATAATGTCTTGACTTTTTATCAAACAAAAACCAACCCTTAAGTAAAAGCATATTACTGAATACGAGAACAAAACTGTTGTTTGCGGGAAACGTTTGTGTTTAAACTGATTTCTATCCTAGGTGAAAAACAACAAACACAGATACGTTTGGTATAAAATGTTTTTATACAAAATTTTGTTTATGTATTTGCAGAAAAACTATGTAAGTCTCGACTATTCTTAACGTAACCTAATTTTAAACGTTTCTTCTACTCTGTGTTCAGTATTATCATTTGTCTAGAGTTCAATAACTCAATTTTCTTTAAAAAAAACCAGTAGCTTTTCCCTATAACCAACGGAAATAATTTTTCGGAAAGGCCATGAAAAATGTAGCCTATACTATGCAACGAGAAATTAAACGATACACTTTTACACCGACCAAGGTAGCCACGTATAATTAAGGTTCTAGTGCAGCACTATATTTTTACAATAATCATACATTATTTACAATATTTATACCAATCATTTTATAACACTTTATAACAATAAGCTGTTTCAGGTTGTAATATTGTTAAAACCTCCAGGATCTGGGGAACAACGCGGCCTAACATGATTTGTGCAGGTTCAAACTTAACTGCTTGCGATTGATTACTGTGTGTTATGCTACAGTCTTATTGGCTGAGGGAAACGATATTGTCTGTATTACAACACTACAAAGTTACTAATCTTTTCGGCAGGAAGGGTGAATAAATACAGTAAAACATCTTAAGAAGGTTACTAATACACGAGAACTTAAGTAAATACACATTAATCTATTAGCATCTGCAACCCAAACAAAGCCAAGAAATTCAGTTCTTTTCTGCATCAGTTGACACCACTAAAAACCCAGCGCTGTAAATATGTTACAGCCGCACAAAAATGTTAAAACACTAAACGGTTTCTTTTATTCATGTTGGGTCAACCACTCAATAATATGAAAAACTACGACAAACAAGAGAAAATATGCTTGGGGAAACCATAAATTCAAATCAACTGTTAGACACTTTAAAATGCAGAAATATAGGATTTTGTAAGAAAGAAAAGTTCAAAGGGCAATTTTCCCCCAAAATTTATTAGCAGTACTAATGGAAGAGGAGGGAGTATGGGAAAACTACAAAGCATATTCATAAAGTAAAGGGTTATATTTAAATGTAGCTGGTCTGAACACAGTTATCTATCTATTTACAAAGCTACTGCAGTTGTTTTAGTAGGCGTTTGCCGATCAATGAATGCAGATAGCAATGTCAACGACAATAATTTCTCCCACCAGTTATCAATTGCGCGCTGTGCTTCGATTTTTCTATACAAAAAAAATTTGCTTGCTGAAATTCATCGGGAGTTTTCCTTGTGTATGGACCTACAGTAATGAGCGAAGGAAAGGTTAGAAAGTGGTGTCGATATTTTTAAAATGGTCGCACAAATGATGATGAAGAGTAGTGGCCTGCCCCGTATTCAGACTGATGAAATCGTTAAATGAGCGAATCGAAAACTGCAAAGCAATCAGCGATTGGTATTCTGGCTCATTAATTACGATAAGTTGGACGCACAACTATCTACACGATTGTCACAGATAACCTCGGATATCACAAAATGGGTGCCGAAAGTGCTCTCTGTCGAGCACAAAGGATGTGCAGTGGACGTGTGTTCGGCAAGATGGAGATGATTTGTTTTTCCGCATTGTTTCAGGCGACAGGCGACGAAACCTGGATATCCTACACCAACGCAGAAACGAAACAACGTCAATGCAGTGGAGCAAGTTCACTAAAATCGAAAAAGTTCAAGCAATCTCTGTAAAAAAATCTGTCTAGAGTGAAAAATGATGTTATAGTTTTTTACAGCTGAAAAGAGTGTCATTTTGGTTGATTTCATGGAACGTGGGACCAACGAACACCAAACTTAAATGTGCGATCCATAATCGAAGACGTGGGAGAAACTTTCGACCGGTGTAATCTTCCTTCACAACAACATGCATCCTCACACCCCTGCCATAGCCAAGAAGATTCAAGATTCGTTGGAAACATTTTGAATACATGGAACTAGTAACTACTTCCCCTTCTTGCATTTGAAATGGTGGCATGGTGAACAACGATTTGAAAACGATGTGGAACTGAAGACTGCCGTTGTCAACTGGTTCTATTCATAGGAGGCGAACTTCTATGCAGAGGAGTTAAATAAACTGGTGCAGCTTACGAAAAATGCTTAGAACTGAAGCATGACTATGGGGGAATTTGAAGTAGATATGTAGTAAAATATGTACTAAAACTGCCAATAAAAACTTTTTCTCAGTTTATTTTTTTAACAGCAGGATTATGTACTTACAAAATTCTTTTAAAAAAATCTTCATATTTTATAACCATGTAAAATTGCAATGTGGAATGTGCAATGTGTATTTATTGTTTTCTGGAAAAATTGTTTTGGTTTTTAAATACATTTCCAAGTAAATTATACAAATTACAAGTATAACAAAAAATCACACTTCTAAACAATTTCCATTTTGAAAATTCCACAGCGAACAAGTTTCAACAAAAATGTTGCCATCTTTAAAATATATTTTAAACTAAACATTGTCACTACTTTCTGCCAATTAGATTAATAAAGATGAGATGCAGTGCTACATGGATAAGGAGAGCACCAGCAATTAGGCTCAAACCTGCACAACTTGTATTGGAGGCTGACTACAACAAAAAGCTTTCCTTCGGTAGTAAAAACCGAATTACAACTAGTAATTTTTCAGTTATAAACTAGTTATTATGTCCATGAATATGGCAACAATGGTATTGATGGCAAAAATATAATTTGTGAATAATCTAAAAAACAGTTTGATGATATTTATTTAATATACCCAAAGCTAAGCACCGAGATGTAATTTTCAATCGGTCAATTACTTGATTGCATAAGTCTACAGAATATAGTAGTACACAACTACGATTATGTCAATCCAATCTGAGCGAAGCGGAATATAAAGTGCTTTTGTGCTCACTTGAAATTTAACCGTTACAGTTCAGAAAATTCTTTCAACCATCTGATAAGTGAAGAAGTTTTTTTAATGGGACCATAACACCCATTGCACATGGATCGATTTTGATTGTAATTGTTTTAGTGATACCATGAAGAAATCGTTAGTTACACACAGCACAGTAGCCAAGTTGCTCCAGTCTATTGCCACAACTATAACGGTCGCTCAGCAGTTACCTTGAATTCATTGGTATAAGTAAACAAACCAACGATTGTACACACCACGGTTTTTATTCATACAGTAGCCTATGTTTAGTTCAATTTTGCTTCTGTGCTCCTGAATTGGTTTCTGTTTTCTTCACACGATTAGGAAATAGCAATATGATTTGTGGAGTTTATATAGTTACTAATCTATTGTTACATAAGAGAGAGTCGAATATAAACCGGACTTTTGATCCTCGCCTCTCCTCAGACAATCCCAAGCAGGCTAGCAGAGTGGGGAGTTAACCGTTGATGTCTTATGAGTACAGGAACTGGGCAGGTTTTTCTCTGTTTGTTTCACAGTACAGCCATGAATGAGCAAGAGGTTTCTTTGCACACTGAGCAACCAATTATAATAGTTTTTACCAAAGAAAGGTAAGCCATTAGACATTTTTACTCAGTTAACGGTTTCACACGTGAGTAAAGAAAAGCAATCGGCCGATTGAAAACTACATGTCAACGTTTAGCCTAACACATCGATTGCCAATTTCTTACTTTATTACAAATTTCAATAAACACCTCTTATAACTAACAAATCAGTTTGTAGTAAAAACACTCCATTATTTTAAATTCAAAACTAATTTTTATGGTGTCTAAGAAAAAAAAAAGCATAAGGAGCGAAATACAAATTTTACAGGAGACAATAAAAACGTTCTAGTTTATTAGTTAACAGCTGATAACTGTTTTTTTCTTTTTTTTTTTTACTTAAATAGAATTTTTATGAGAGTTTAGCAGATTTAGTGACAAAATATTATTTTAATATAAGTTATTTATTAAAAACCACAAACTTATTGGTAAAGTCTTATTTACAAACATGTGCAGCATATGCCCTGAAGTTTTACACTTCATTTTTTTTTTTTTAAATAACTTACAAATTATTCACATTTACAAAAAATTTCGGCAATTCAAAACAAAAAATATTCTAACAACTTTTTGAAGTGTTGGGTACAAAAATGTGTTAAAGGATGGAATCAATATGTTTTTTGAAAAACTTAATTTAATGCTATTACAGAAGTCTGGGACGTCGCCATGGAGGGGGTAGGGGGTCACTCCCAAAATAATTTGAAAATTCAAAAAGTTGAAAATTTTGAGAACTTTTTCAAATTGCGAATATTGTAATTTTAAGATAATAAACTGAGTTTTTGTCGAAACAATGATGTGTTTGAATAAAAAATAAAATTATTGTTGTCATCATTATTATCATAAAAGAAAAGCTTTTCAGTTGCACCAAAAACTCTCCTCCGATTATCCGACCTTTTTAGCGTTCCGATCACCTAAAAAGTCCTAAAAGTGATGGTCAATTGAGGTTTTACTGTATTATACTTAAAATTGTTTATAAACGCTATTTGGTGCGGCCAATTTTCAGAAGGAGAGCCACCGGTAAGTTGAGAAATCCGGTAAAAATTGTTGGGAAAGTTTTGATTTTGCCCAACCACCCAATAGTTTGTTGTTGCGACGTCCCTGACAGTAGTACCACTTACGCCACATAAGTAGTCAGTTCAGTTATGCTTCAAATGAACTGACATGTTGCACTCTATAGCACTGTTACAGGTTTCAGAAAGGCATAGTTGTCTCTCTCGTAAAAGCCAAAGCTAGAAGGTACAAGTTATGCCTTTCTTGAGCAGTGATTTCAGTTCAAAATGTCAGTTACGTCCTACTTATAGATATCACTACAAAATGATTATGTGAAATAGTACTTAGGTCTTTTGCCAAGTCAGCAAACTAACTTTGACAAAATAACAACTTTATGGAATCTCTATTTTCTTTTAGTTTTTCAAGACTCTATCAATTAAAATACAGCATTTCTTTTATCGCTCAGTATTTTATTAGCCAGTAATTATTGTAGAACAAAACACGTTATAAATAAACAATATTAATATACATATATTTGTTCACAGCCTTTAGTAATTAGTCTTATTATTATTATCTTACAGCACCTTTATTAAAATAAATGTTTTACTTATAAACTACCTAAACTAATTTTATGTAGGTATATATTGAAACACAGTAGATCACCGGTTATCCGAACTAAAGATTGGAGACTGCCTCAAGACAGCCTAGAATGTATTCTGAGTTCTGATAATTTTTACTCAATTCTGAAAAGATCGGTGAAATGAAATCAATAGAAAACAAACACAAGTTATTGTAGTACGAAGTAATTATGTTACGGTTTATAGTTGGTAAAAGAGGATACTTTCTAGCCTCTTGTGTATATTTTAATAAAATTAATGGTTTTCAAGATAAAGTGGACGTCGTATATTGTAATCACTGATAACGTTATCAATCGGTTAATGTTATCACTAATATAAAGTCCTGATAATTCATATCCCGGAAGAAAGGAAGTATATTTTTTATTATTATCAGGTCTACGGTTATTATGATCACTTTTCACTATCACATGTTGCATTTCAGAAAGAGCAGTAAACAGTTTGTGTACAGTATGAATGAAGTAATAGAATATACTTGTGAGAAGCACTTGCAGTATGAGTCATCAATAATTTCCTTTTAGTTTTGAGAGCACAAAAAGTTTTCATTTACACAGTAGTTTTTGTTAAATATCATTCATTTCATTTCTCAGTGTTTCTGAACTGACATGTTGAACTCTATAGCACTGTTACGGGTTTCAGAAACATCCCTTCAGGAGGGTTAGTGGTCCGTCATTGTTTTGCGTGCGAGGGAAAATTGTGTCATAAAATTTTGGACTGCTCACACTGTAACGCTACATACCCCCAAAAAATTAAGTTCTCAATAAGTCAACGCTATTTTTTTTCGATTTTATTATACCAAAAAATGAGACATGGGAGGAAAAAATAGTTTTTTTAATAAAAACACTACAAAATTAGAAAGAATCAAGCTTGTGAAACCCACACTGCTTTATTACGTATTGTGTAGTTACGTATTGTGTAAAAATTATGTACTAACACAAACAATACTCACAATTTATAAGAACACAACAAAAGAAAAACAATGAATGCAGTGCAGTTTCGCAAGGAGTCTGCAAGTGAACTGACTTGTGAGTTAGTTCGTCTACAGTGTTAGCGTTGCTCCAATCAGAGCATGAGTGTTGTAACGCGCCAACTTATTTGCTCCTCCCACAACAGTCGGAGGGCGGAGTCGATCGCCATAATGTTTTTAACCAAGAAATATGTTACCCAATAACTGCTACACTCAAATGGCAAAAGTGAAAACTACTTAGTCCTGAAAATACACTGTTTAAAAGCGAGTTTATTTGTCCACAGCGTTTTGGGCAACGTCAAACTTGGCGGTTATATTCGTCTACAGCGCGGGAAGGGTTAAGAGTATAGTGATCTGTATAAAACTTATTTAAATCATTGCAATAGGCCTACACTAAATTAGTTAATCAAGGCGAATTCACTAAAGGAACGTCACGATTCAACTTTAAAAGGGAACCTTTAAATTTTAGAGCGTTTCAACAAATTAGCAAACAAGAATCAGCATAACGCGGCAGTGCAGTTACCATTACCACTTTCGTGTAAAATTTAAAAAAAAATTGTGATGCTATCGAATCTACTCAGAAAGGAAATGCAAATTTAATTTGTAAGAGAAATCGTAGTGGAAAAGCGAGTAAAAAATAGCACTGCGCATAACGTAAATGCACGTTTAAAAACATTGTCATACTGCTTTAAGCCAACACGACAACATAGATTATTCAGCCTTGTGATCAAAGAATTATACAGATTCTAAAGGCTTACTATCGCCGGGAAATGTATTCTAGGATTTTGGGGGAACATGGAAGATGTTCATATAATGACTGCAAAGGGTCATTGTTGTTTTAAAAGCATTTATCTGTTTCTTTTTGTGATTTTTATAATGTTTTAACGCAACAATAAAATTATATTGATATCCAGTTATTGATAGCAATCGTATATTGTCATCAGTTTGGATTTGGCCCATTGTAACCACAATAAGCCGTGAATTTGAGTATCCTTAACGGAATAGGTTATACAAATATAATTTTGTTTAGATCAACCCAGTAGTTAATTGTAATTCGTAAGTAGTATTTTAGTGATACTAAATGAAGAACAGAGAATTTTTGCCAGGCCTATTTTAGGATTTAACAAGGTTCTGAGATGGCATTTTAAGGGATATGGTTATAATAGGAATAATAAAGCACATTTATAACAGCTGATTAGCTTGAACAATTGAAATTGTTCTTGAGGTTATGTTTATGACAATCGAAACAAATGGTCAAAACCTTTAATTTTGAAATAGAGGAATTTTGTTGAAAATTTTGTCCACTTGGGTCTTGTCTTTATAACACTAGGTAGCACACAAAATTTCACCTTTATTCAAACGCGGTTCAAAAGATGACCTTTTTGTTCAAAACACAAAATGAGAAGTAGAGAGAAACCTAAAACTGTTTGTAAGGCATATGTTTATATTAATTTAAATTTTATCGATACCTAGAACACAATTCTACCCATTTCCCCATGAAACGTTGAATATTCTGAATAAAACATACACAGCACTTAAAATCAAAGTCAGCATGCATACTTTACACACCCCAATTATCTAAAAGGAACTTACAAGGTTATTAACTTGACGGGTGACATTCAATGCTAGGTTTTAAGCATTTAAATCAAAAGAAAACCACTTTGCACACAATGTTTATTTCAGAGTTTTTGAAATTTTATTCGAAAAAGAAGTCTTTGGTTTTGCATTAAACATTTTAGAAGTATCAATGATACATAAGTCGATTATAGCCTTTTAATATTTGTTTATTGTATGAAATAATAAAAAAAGAACAGTATTGTATATGATTCCGATCAAAGTATTGCATGGGCATGGGATCAACTAAACTCGATTCTGGATGAAAAATTGTAATGCTTTTAGATGCAGGATCGATTGTACAATACAATACAAAAAAAAAAAAAAAGAAGAAATGCCCGAATACGATTTACACTAACTTTAAGAAATAGCAGCATTAAAACACAATGGCAAGTCTGCAAAAGAAAACGATGTCCGAATACGAGTACAATAATTTTTTTAAATTAATACCAGCGTTAAAATCTAATTTAAAACATGTCAAAAGTTCAAGATAGGAAACTACACCTGAATACGATTAGCACTACTAAAACGAAATAACTGCGTTAAAAAGTAATTTAAAATGCAGCGGCAATAATTTGTGGCAGAAAACAACCGAAATTGATGTTTGGGCTCGTTCTTACTATCTCACATTTGCCATGATGTTTTAATCAAATTTAAAAGTAGTAAAACAACCGATAATGGATGTAAATATTATTGCAAAAATCCACACGATCTGGAAAATTCTGAGCTACAGCGTTGGATTTCGTGTTTCGATAATTTAAATCGCCCAACACTACTCAATTGCTTTTCTCTCATCAGCCACCATATTTACCTAAGAAAGCAACAAGTTCAAACTAAATCGTATTTTAATTTAGTCCGTATCAACCGGTATCTACTGCATTTCATCGGTACAAACAAAATATTAATTTTAGGTTATGTTAGTTGTATAAAAATAGTTTTATTATCAGAGATATTTTTTGTACCAACAAATTTTTAATTATTAAGTA
Organism: Philaenus spumarius; assembly: GCA_018207615.1. NCBI lineage: Eukaryota > Metazoa > Arthropoda > Insecta > Hemiptera > Aphrophoridae > Philaenus > Philaenus spumarius. The sequence goes on along the minus strand of JAGFPH010002747.1, from coordinate 99,216 downwards.
AGATATCACAAACTAGTTTTATGTTCTGGGAAATAGGTATGTTTGGTTTGGGGAAGAAGGACAGACGCACTTGATGCGATCACACGCTGAACATAACCACTTCTCTAGCTAAGCAACATAAATAAACAAAACATAAAAAAATAAACCAAACAAAACCAAAGAAATAAATAAAAACTAAACAAAATACACACTGTTTTTACAATAACTTATGTCTACTTTATTTAAATAAAATGTGTGCTGACAATTAAAATAAAGTGTTTGTTGAAATAAATCAAGTGATTTGGATTTTCTTTCTTTATCCATTATGAAGAAATATACAGGTGCTTCAAAGTGCTAATTGTAGTAAAACGTGTGTTTTACGAGGGACGTTCAATAATTATCGAGACAATTGTTAATGTTTCCATTCAAGACATTACCATTTCAGTCATCTTCATAGTGGTAAATCCACGTTTCGACACACGATCTAGAAAGTCTTTACCTTCTGTTAAAAACTGTTGTTTTAAGTTCAGAACTAATGCAAAAACGGGTGTCCAGGATTCCTACAGATATTTGGTTATTAATTACCCTGTTTTTTCTCAACTTCAATGACCGTCTCATGGCATATTTTGAAATTATTTCACTACAAAATTTGCATCACATTTTAGTAACATAAAATCTACTTGCATACGTTTCTGCCTCTTCAACAGTCTTACTCCTTACACCACCATCCACGGAATACAAAGAAAGTAGGTGTATTTGAGTATATTTAATTTAAAATAATTTAATCACGCAGCTGAATCGCTGTCATGAGTTGAGCGAATTTCCAAAATTAAGATTATATGTTTTAGGGTTTCAACCAACTATTTGGAAATTCGGTCTACGCATGAAGGCGATGAATACCTGCGTATACGAAATATATTATTAGTAGAATTAGTTTGCACTTGTGGAAAGCGAGTTTGAACCTTGACTTGTGGGCTCAGATTAAGGACTGCTTTGCTTTACTTGCTGCAGATGAACTCGCTTCACGAGTTTGCACACCGTCGACCTCGGATCAAAAGTTACCCACATGGTAAAACCCCCCTCGTGGATTTGAACTAGGTACTTTTAGGGTATTTTACGTTTTGATCGCTTTTGGGAAACAAGACAGGCTATAAGAACGAGTAGAAAAACAAGATATGTAGAATAAATAAATCCTTTATCTATACTAAAATTATAAAGAGGTAAAGTTTGTTTTTTTGTTTGTTTTTTTGTATGTAGGAGGTAATCTCTGGCACGACTGAACCGATTGAAAAAATAGTTTTACTAATAAAAAGCTACACTCTCCCTGAGTAACATAGGCTATAACTCATTTCGATAAAACCCTTTTTTTATTTCAATATTTGTAAATTTAGTCAGAAAAAATTCTTAGGTTAGGCCTAGAATGATAAACCAACACATGTATTTACATTTATTACCATAGCAACCAATTGAATTAAATAACAGATAATATAGCTGTTAGCTCCGATGTTTCCATTAACAGCTGATTTCAAAATTTGAAGCAATTATTTTTGTAGTTCTAGCTTTTAGGTTAGGGTTTTAACGTGTAGACCTGAGCCTTGCTGGTTCTTTTAACCATTGGGGGTTGGCGTGCGGAGCACGCAGGGGTCTCCCCTAGTTTATTTATAAAATCCCCAAAAAATTCATTCTAGTACAAAAAATCTCAAAAAATGTACTTCCGGTTGGCCAACAAACTTGTCGGGCGACTTAGAAATCCAATGTGTGTACCAAATTTGGATGAAATAGGAAGTAAAATGCAACCGTTCATATATAGAGTGCGGACACATATATGCATACACTTACACATATATAATTTTTAATTACACCCCAAAACACATGTTTTGGGACCATGATCGGTGCTCATTGACCACTCCCGATTTTAAATCTCACCACAAGTCACTGCAGTAGCTCACATTTCCTATGGAAATTCGCTAATAAGCATTGTTTGCCAAGTACTAGGTGTAAATTTATTTTGTATCTTCTTGTGTTTTCAGTGTTTAAATTATTTGAACTAGTCTTCTGGATGCGACATCTGGATCGGTGACGCTTGATCTGCGCAATTTAAAATAAATAGTTTAATCTATTTATACACACGTTTCCATGGCTTAAACACATTTATGCATACTGCTTCAACATTCTGAAGTAGATTTGGCCAGTTTCACATCACACCTTTGAATAACATTTTCCTATTGCTGGGAGTTCAAGAGATAACATTTTGAAATGAGCAGGAGATGATGTTTGTTTTTATTTATTTCAAACATCTGATTGAATTTGACCCCAAAGCTGCCAACTTGTTTCTCAGAAAGTTTCCCCTAGTTCAATAGCTTTCCCTCTAATACACTTTGTACCGTTAACCCTTAACTATGTTGATTGTGTTTTGCAAAGTCGTTCAATACACAATCAATTTTACTGTCGGTAGAAATCGTGCTGTGTCCAGTCACTATTTAAGTCATGTTGTAAGAAAGACATTGCTTCACAAATCAAATTCATAACATTAAATAATAAACACTAACAAATCGCACAATGCAACACTTAGTATTTACAATAAACGAACCAATAAGCCATGAGCACTAAATAAATCACTTACAAGAAAATAACGTGTAAGACGAACAACTTGTGAACATTTAAATTGCTTTGTTTCGTTTGATAACTGAAGTTTATTGTTTGTTCATTAAATATAAACAAATGGCTGTGGCATATCAATTTAACTATTGACAATAGTACTATGTTCAAACAAATTCGAATTAGTTAATTTTGATGCCATCAGATAGTAGCACACAACACGACTGGGAGAGTTTTTGTTTGGCATATTCGACGATACAAATTAATGCGTTAAAAGCCATGTCAGCTTGTGCTTATAGGTTCAGTGCACTCCCAAGTTAACATCATAATATTTTAACAACTACAAATATTTAGTTCTGGGTTTCTAAACCCAATAACAAAGAGTAAAAAGTTGTTAAAATACGACACGGAGTTATAACGTGCAGCTCTAGAAGCATTGTTTACCGCGACTGGTTCAACTCAAAGAATGAGCCTCGTGGCCTAAGCAAGGGGTACAAGGGAGAGGAGGGGGAATTGCCAGTGAAACATTGTTTGTCGCAGCAGTTTAGAGACAGCGACTCCCGACTTCACTTGAAGTTAGCCGAAGCTACAGTTCACATCAGTGTAAAAAGCACGCTTATCAAATCTATAACACGATTATATCCCATTACACGGTTTTCAATGATGCCTCAAAACAGTCAAATTGTAGTAAAAAAGGCCTAAAAATGCAATTTTCACTTTCCGCCACTCGTTTAAAGATAAATTATTGCACATCCCTCATATTTGTAATTTATATATATTATGTTGTTATTGTTGGATGTATGTATGTGTATGTGCTAATGTATAGAATATAAAAACATAAAATAATTTGTTTTTTAATTAGTGGAATAGACATTACAACACCACCTTACTTTACTCACTACTGTATAATGCTACTTATTACCCAACCACTATATTTAAAACATGCAAATAAGTCCACTTCTATCCACTATATATGATACTAATTACAAGGGCGGCTTAAAAACTGAGAAATTTAAGGTTAAAATCTGTTCCAAGGTTTACAGGTTGCGGACAGACCAAGCGATCATTCCAAAATAATTAAAGGATGTTGAGTGACGGGAATAAAGTGTGAGTACATCAAATAAACTAAATCTCAAAAAATTTCAAAATGGTTAGATTTTTTTTCTCAATCTTTTTGTTGAAATGGAGTAAATAAAATTTTACATTATCTACCATATTCTTGAACATAGTGTCTACTGGGATTTTAAGACTTAGTTTCTTAGCCTATCAGTGTGCGTTCTATTTAAAATAAATCCCGCCGATTAAAAATATTGTTTTATTGGTTTAAACTGGGCTATACTGACTCTGCTTTATGAATATTACTCAAATAAATAATTCAGCCACGCAGCTGAACTGCTGACATAAATTTAGCGAATTTACAAAATTAAATTTATATGTTTTAGGGTTTCAACCAACTATTTCGGAAATTGGTATACTCACGAAGACGTTGAATAGCTGACTGTGTGTGTGAAATATATTAGTAGAATTTGTTTGTACCTAAGCCTCCAGCTTCGACTCGCAGCGGAAAAACTCGGTTTGCAAGTAAGCACCTCGACCTTGCGGCCTCGGCTTATGGAATGCTTCGCTCACAACGAACAAACTCGGCCGTCGGATCACAAGATGCCACTATGTGAATTTGAACTGGGTACTTTTATGGTATTTTACGTTTTGATCAATTTTGAAGTAACCAAGCAAGCTTTAATGTCGTGTAAAAAAAAACCAAATGTGCAGAATAACATCCTAGCTTTATTTTTGTAGATAAAACCACAAAACAATTTAATTCTCGTATGAAAAACCTCAAAAAACCAGTTACTTCCAATCAAAAAACGTCAACAAGGTCACAATAAAACAAAGTACGAATTACCAAATGATTGTATGGAATAAAAACAGTGCTACCGAATTGTTAACAATTTAAAAAATGTTCAAGGAACTCACCCCGACTTTCCTGAGTAGGTCACCCACAATGTCCATTGCCGAAGTCCTTGTTAAAGGTGATAGCCTTATGTTTGGACTTTGCGGTTGATTCAGTGCTGTAATAATAATAAAATATAATTTAACATTTTTATAAAACATTTTGCTCATTATCATCTGTACAATTATTGACTAAACACAATGCATTTGACTAGTTCACGAAGGTTCCATCAACACAGCCATCTCGATTGTTAAAGGTCTGCTGTAGTGGCGGCAATATTGGATTTTTATCCCATAAGAGCAATGTTAAATTTCAAACCATTTATTTCGTTTATTTTTTATCATAAAATTGTTTGCAAGGTCTTATTTTAAGCACAGTCACAATAAACATTAGTTTTGCGTTTCACAATTTTTATTTTTTTTTTCATTTGTCACGTAACTGACATTTTTTGAAGTACCAAGTTTGAACTTTGTTCTTTACACAATGAAAAATATATAATTCAAAATAAAACGCAAGCCTGATCCGCAATTTTATAAAGAATATTCAGTTTTTTTTCAGCACTCGATTAAAAAAGATGGATTTATAAAATGGTTTGAAATGAGGCAATGTCAAAGCGCTCAGCTGCAAGAAATTGCACTGTTTAGGTACCGCTATAGAGAGAAGCACTGGCGTTTCCGGTTGCTTTCTCGTTTACTGGAGCAGACCCTTAACTTCTTACAAGGAAGCCTGAACTTAAACCAACTGTTTGGGAAATTGGTTCAGCAAATGTGCTGAATTCCTGCCTTTGTGTACGAAACATATTAGTAAAATTTATTTGTACCTAAGTCTCCAGCTTCGACTCACGCATTCCTTCGCTCCTCTCGCAGCGGAAAAATTCGCTTTGCAAGTTTGCACCTCGACCTTTTGGCCCGAGTTATGGACTGCTTTGCTTTGCTCACTGCATACAAACTCGGTCGTCGGCCTCGAATCACAAGATGTCCCCACATGATTTGAACCTGGCACTTTTATGGTTTATTGTATGTTTTGATCGATTTTGGAGGAACCTAGCGAGCTATAAGGTCGTGTGAAAAAACAAAATGTGCGAAATAATATCCTACATTTATTTGTTTAGATATAAAAAAAAAAATTTCATTCTAGTAGGAAAAATCTAAAAAATTGTTCCTTTCGGTCAAAAACGTGCTTCCGGTAGTTGGATTTTTTTGGCTAACGAACTCGTCCAAGCTACAAAGACAACCAGCATTTGTACCACATTTGGAATTAAAATGCAACCGTTAGAGTGCGAACATATACTCAATTTTTAATGATACCCAAAACGTATTCTGGGGACCATGATCGGTGCTCATTTACTACTCCCGACCTTAGGTCTCATCATAAGGATCACTACAATAGTTCATCTTTTCATACTCGATCTTATAGACTATTATCGCCTAAGCATCATGATCATACATTGCTACTAAAATACAGACAAATCCAGACTATCAGTAGAATTATGTCGCATGATTCCCTCAGACGACTGATATTCGTAGGGGGGGGGGGGGGGGGATATAAATTGATAGTGGTGTACTGCCGTTTCAGTGAGCGCAATGGATTGGCTCGGTGAGCATCGCGCTTTTACCATAGAGGAAATTATTCGTAATGGTGGTTCTGCGATTACGCCACAGCGAGAATTTCATATTCGGTCGCACTTGGCCAACATTAGTCTGTTCCGCATAGAAAAACTATTCATGTTTGGGTATCAAACTTTAGAGCAACAGGTTAAAAACATTCTCCAGACCGAACTCGGACCATAAAAACTCCAGACAATGTGACACGCAGCTTCCCTGGGCCTGTCTGGTCGGAGTGTAAGAAGAATCCTGCACAGCAATCTCAACTTGCATCCATACAAATGCAAGAACTAAGTGAAAGAGATTTTGAAAGAGCTTTGTAACCTGAAGATTCAAAGCTCTTTTGTTACTGTTCTTTGTGGCGTTGCCGAATTTTTTGTATGAGGTATGTTGCTTTTATGAAGAAGATGGCCAGACAGTCGCTGTTAATTCCAGTAGCGACTTCCTGCAGCTTAAGAACCAATTCATTAAGGCCATGAAGGAGTAGTCTGAATATAACAAAACGGAGCTACAGAACACATTGCTTGGCGCTTTCAAAAAATTCTGAGCGAATTTTGTCCTGAGCGTCTCCTCTCCTTGCACGATGATATTACCTGACCCCCAAGTGACGCCTTGTGGTTATTTCCTTTGGGGTTATTAAAAAGCAGAAGTGCGTTATTTAAGAAGCAAAGGGGTTATTTACACCTCCCTACAATCCTCGAATCTCTTAAGGAGGTAATCATACATGTAGCTGTTATCATTCCGCCAGAAATAACACAAACAGCTGTAGCAATCTTCCGGAAACAGCTCCGCCAGTGTCAATAACATTTAAAGGACATTTTTTGTCATTATCTTTGTTTGTAAATACCTATTTAAATTATATAACCATTTAGACCAGTCATTATTGAAAAAAAAGAAGCACTTTTTGCCAAAAAATCTAACATCAAAGAGATTGCTTTATGACTTGAAGAATAAATAGTAGATGACTCGTGCATTTAAGGTCGTGTTCGGGACCACTTTTAACCAGCTTCTCAGCATTTTTAACGAAATGCAAAATATACGTTTTGAAGCTCATGATATATACTTTCAGAATCCATTTGAAAAATTTAAATCGTCCTTAACAATTCATTTATATGTATTTTTCAAGATAACGCTCCAAATTGTTTAAACAGTTACTATGCAAAATCAAAATATCCGACATTGCCCACCTTTTGCATGGTTAATCTACCTGGCATTAACTGTCATTTTACACAATCTTAAAGCTTTAATTTATAAAATGTCAAAATTATAATTTTTGAAAAAATTAATTTTCGGTGTTTTTAATTATTTTTCTCAGTCAAAAATACATTGATCAAGACTTAGAAAGTATCATTTTAAATGTTTTTAAATTTACTACAACTTTTCCATTGAAAGTATAGAGTTTCATCTAATAATTTACAACATACAAGCGAAAAACCAAAAAATCTCAAATTTTTCAAGTAATTTTTGTTGTTTAAACAAAATAAAAAACTCCTTGTTTCCGAAGGTGGTTTTTTCATCTATAAACTATTCCTCAAGTCATAACACAATCAGTTTGCTGTTAATTTAAAAAAATATATATCTATTAACTGCTCTAATTAAGAAACACACCATTTCAACAAAGATATGTATTTAAATCAACAAACTCATTTAATGTAAGAACAAAAAATAATTTAAACAAATTTTTGAGTTAAATTGTAAAAGTTCACTCCGCCTTTGACTAATTTCTTGATCTTAATAACATGTTTCAGAACAAATGTTCCATCATCAGAATGTTCTCTCAAGTGAGGGGTTTAACATTGGAACACAAAACACTCACACACTGCGCAGCATATATGCTAAAGCAAGACAATCGATAGGCGAACAACACAATATTTTAAGGACGACCGAGGAACGATTGTGTCTTACAGCGAATGGAAATTGAGTTTATTATTTAACAATAGATATTCGTTCATCTTAGAAGCTCTACTCGTATTTGCTCTTTTTGCATACATGTAAAGGTTTAAAGTTGGATCCAAAATCGAACTGTCCAGATTGAATCTAAATTCACCAGACAAACGAGAATGATATACCCAATAAAATACCACCTAGGTACAGTTTTATCGGAGGTTCTATCAAGGTATGGGTGGAATTAAGCATACAAATAGCAAGTCATTGTTGTTAGAGTCAATCTCGGGTAATCTTTAACCAGTAAGTCTACTTACTAAATAGTTTGATAATAACTATACTATTTTAATCTTTTTACAAGCAGTGTAGACAAATGATCCAAATGGGATCCATCGGTACTCTAGAACTCTGTATTAAGTTCTTTTTTCTCTACTAGATGGCATTAGGATACAGATATTTTTATTCATAATTAATATTTCAAAGTTTGAATCAAATTACGAGCTTATAGATTATTGCAAGTAGTTTTTGAGGATAAGTGGCATGCTAAAAATTAGTTGCAAAATCGATTTTGTTATAATTGACTAGCTATTTAACAGCCTGGTTATCAAATTTAAATACAGTTAATCTTCTATATAATGCCCTTTTAATATAACAGACCATTGATATAACGGACTTTTAATACGGAGTGTTTCAAAATGAATATCGGGGTTTTAAGGCTTTGTAGTATTTATTACATTTAACTTACAATTATAAATAATACATTAAATGAAAGAGCAACTCAAATAGTTTTGTTGGTCCTGTACGCGTCCACTGTTTTCCTCTGTCTTCCGTTAGAAAGCGCTAGTAGCAAAGACAGCACAATAGCTAGGACATGTAAAACTCATAATGTGCACATCTGGGGGTCAGCAAATCCCCACGAGATGGTGCAGTTGCAACGGGATTCCTCTAGATTTAATGTTTTTTGTGTCATATCCCAGCGGAAAGTTTATGGGCATGTCTTTTTTGCTGAAGCAACTGTAACTGGTGTTTCTTATCTTAATGCGCTACAACTATGGAATGCCCTTTCCTCAATTGGAAGAAGATGAACCACAGAACTTTATTTAGCTGCAAGATGGTGCGCCGTCTCATTGGTATAACTCACTACACGATTGGTTAAACGACATTGTAGTAGACCGCTGGATTGGCCACAAAGAGCTGGATGACATGGCCTCTACGTTCACCGATCTGACACCAAGGGGATACCTATAGGGATTCATAAAGGATCTTGTGTATGTGCTTTCGCTACCAGCTGACCTTCCCGACTTAAGAAATAAAATTAAATCAGTTGCAACAATTACTCCAGACACACTAAAGAAGGTTTGAGACGAAATCGTCTATTGACTTGATGTTTGCCGTGTGACAAATGGTGCTCACATTTAACACTTGTAGGAAAAAATGTTTGAGTTGCTCTTTTATTTGATGTAGCTATTATTTATAAGTAGGGGCTCTGCCCCCTGGACGCTTCTCGTCCCAACCCCGCCTCAGCCTTAGATGACTGCTTCGCTTCGCTCGCAGTTGGAAAATTCGCTAGAGAATCTCGTTAATCTTCTATCACCAGAATTATGAAATTATGAAACCAGGCTTAAATATATTAACAGCAATTGCAAGATTAATTATAACCTCAAATACATGCTTTAGAAACGTGAGAGGCTTTCATTACGATTTTAGTCCTAGTACTACTATCTTCTGTCACCTAAAGTTTTGAAACCAGGCCTAAATATAGTAAAAATTATTGCAGGATTAACATAACCTCAATACTAGGTTTCAGAAATGAGCCAGGCCTATATTACAAAATTAACTATTCGAATTTATCCATCTTTGCCAAGTTTACCTTTTTTTTTTGACAAAATAAATTGTTAAATCAGGCCCAATTTATTCTAATTTCAACGTGCTAAAACAGTATAAATTAGCTCAGTTTTTAACAGTAATTAAAAACTATCCAATGAACAGCTGATTTTGGATAATATTCAATCTCGGTTCTATTCCACTCTATTTCCAACGTGCTAAAACAGTATAAATTGGCTTGTTTATAAACAGCTGTTTTGATCGCTTTATTTTTTACTATTTTGTTGTTATTTTGTAACCAACATGGCAACTCATAAGACCCTATGTTAAAATTTGTCAACTTTTAAATTAGATTTTCTCAAAAAATTGTGTTTTTACACGAAATTCAACTATATGGGTGTACTGAAAAATCAAAACTACACCTAAATACAAAATTTCTTTGAATTCGCTAGAGCCGTTTTCGAGAACCGCAACAGATACAAGAATTGCTCATTTAAAGTAATTAAAGTAAATTAAATTTCATAAATATACGAAGCCTTAAAATCCCGACATTCATTTTAAAACACCCGGTATGATGAACTAGGTCTCTGATTAAACCGTCTTACTGAGTTACATGTTTTAGCTTTAATTCTTATCGTAATTTTTGTAAAAGTTTTCTAAATCATTTTTCAACTATGTTAGCTTATTTTATAACTCACTACTCGCAGTATTTTTCTAGTAATTTTTCTGATAGGTTACGCCATTTCACCTATTTTTCAGGCATTATCAAACCTAATTTAAAATTGTATCTTGCATTGGTTAATGCACATCGATTGGTGAATACAATAGATGACTGGAACATTTAGAGTGTATTAGACGGTTTATGCAAGCTGTTTTTGTACACACGTGTGTCCGAGTTCGTTTCTAGATCGATACTGGTTTTATCTTTTTAGTCTTGTGGGAACGCAAGACTTAGAAGGCTCAGGAGTCCTGAATTGAAGGGGCTCTATGTGAAAGATTCTATTATTTCACATTGAATATTATTTCTCGCTTAGTAAAGAGGTTGGATCTGTTTTTGTGTGTTTATATATTTGGAGTTCCTCCAAAACATAAATTTTTGGGCCTTTTGAACATTTATGTAAAATTATTAAATTCTTGTTTATATGGATGTAACTGTGGCCTGTTTCTATCAAGTGTTCTGCAAATTTTGAGGTTTTATTTTTGTTGCTGACATTCTTATTTGGAATGTGCTCTTTAAATCTCGTTTTGAAGTATCTTCTAGTTCTGCCTATATATTGCTTGTTGCAGTCATCACAGGTGATTTTATGATGTTGCTTGCTTCGCGGGAGTGTTGTCTTTTTCATGTGTCCCCACTGCTCGATTTAAATTATTCGTAGTTCTATAAGCAAGAGTGTAGCCCTGTTTTTTGAAAATTCTTGTTGCGACGTTGTCGAACAAAACCATGGTAATTTATTCCGATATATTTAACTTTATCCTGAGTTGGTTGTTTTGTTTATCTCTTCTTTTGAATTATTGTATCTATGACATTGTGAGGTTGTATCCGTTTGAGATTGCTATTTTGTTTATTTCATTGTTGAAATCGGTTTTGTTAATTATGATTTACCCCTCCACCTCCAACCTAAGATCATTACCAAAATTACACAAAACCGGACACCCAATAAGATTCTTAGTTATTTACCAACGCACCTACCTACAAACTACTAGTCCAAATAATTAGAGAAAAGATAACTATCACACAAAATCATTCTTTAAAAACAGCTTAGGCCTCATACACAAAATACAGGATTTGGAAGTAAACAACAACGCCAAACTCATTATTCGACATTTCAAACATTTACACCAATATCCTAGTTATAGAAACCATCCATATCTTAAAAGATAATCTTGATAATATTCAAATAATGGACACAGACACTAACAAACTCCTACAACTATTAACAGTTTGTTTGCAGAAGAATTATTTTGAATTCAATAATGCATATTTTATGCAAACACAGGGCTTAGCAATAATACCGACATCTCCAGCATCATGGATGAAATTTTCTTAAGTAACATAGAAAATACCAACACAATAAATCCCTCCAATAAATTTTCCCTAAAAACATACAATTCTACCACAGATACGTTGACGACACTACAAGCCTCTTCAAAGGCACTATAAGACAAATTAAAGGTGGTGAGCTAGCTTGAGGAGATGTTGAAGAATGAGTTAGTCTGTTAGTCTTAACCACTCTCTTGCCTTTACCTTCAACTATAAGTTAGCTGTAAGTTCGGGCTAACAGAGTAAATGTATTACTACATTGAATAAACAAGTTTTACATTGGTTAAATTGTCTGCCTTGTTCTGAGTAACTTTCTGCAACGGAAAATTCTGACATCATCCGGAAGCTCACACGAAGAGCTGAAGGGCACATTTTTCAAGGAGACATGCCATCCGTAGCGGACCGTCACGAGGCATACTTATGTTTGATACAACAGACTTTTTGGTCCATTGATTTGAGGATTCGCTGTATTGATTATCTTTCTCAATTTAGTTTACCTCTGTGACCAGGGACTTCGCTATGAGGGGGGGGGGGGGGAGCAAGGGGGTGTCACCTACCAATAATTTTAAAATCCAAAAAGTTGGGAAATTTGAGAATTTGAAAAAAGTCAGGATTTTGATATTGGGATTAAATTGCACGCAAAAAAAACTCAAAAACTCCAACTAGGGATTGGGTTTTGAAAGTTTTTGTTAATTACCAATATTCACAAATAACGAGCAAGTTATAATTTCCAATCCAAAAATGTTGGGCAAATAAAAATATTTCTGTACCAAATAAATGCAACGCTTCTTTTAAATGATGTTTTGCGAAATTTAGTTCCGAACCACACTGCGCCAGGCCAATGTTGGCAAATTGGGGTTTCTTCCCCCAAAATAGGGGGAAATATTGGCAGAAAGAAAATGGTGGAGAAAAGTATGGGGATTATTTTTCAATAATGTGATGAACATGTTGAAGTTCTTGTAAAAATTTTTTAAACTCTTACAAGTACTCAATATACCATGTGCTATAAAACCCTACTTGGAGAAATAAAATTTTCAAAAAAATTCCGAGCGTGAGCCTCCAGGGCCCCATCTCCACTGGCATTTATTCCACACAACATAACCCAGAGCCCCTTTTGCGCGTTGGAACCCCCACCACAAAAGTTGGGAAATATGGTTAAAATTGTTGGGAAATTTAAAATTTTTAAAACGTCCCTGTCTGTGACCTCTTTTAGTTCTAGTTTGTAACCTTGTTTAATTCGAGATGTTTAAATTTATCTGCTTAAAAATGAAAACAGATTTATAACATTGGACCTAGTATATTTAGCAGGGAATAATGTCTCCACATAGTACGTTTAGGGTTAAGTGTTATTAAATATTTTCCTCCTATTTCTTTGTCCACACATTTTGTAACAAAACATTGCATTTATTTACTAATAATTTTAATTAAACAAGATTTTTATAAAATAAATGCTAATTCCCCATCTAAAAATGTTGGAACTTAGCTTATTTAGCTTTTCCACTCGTCACTTGAATTATTTCATCTTCAAACGGTAGTTCTTCCACATCTGCTTCAAACTCCGAGGATAATACTATTATTTTACATAATTTCACTAGTTAATTTATGGTTTTAATACAATAAATATGATATGAGAATGTTGTGCACAGGAACTTAAAGAGGTGTCTACTATACAATGTACTGTCATGGACAGAGTAGATGGGAAATGTTAGTTTATACTAAAAATATTAGGCCTAAAACAAAATACTTTAGAAATTTATTTAAAAAACATTTAACAATATACAGTATACTATAACTCATGTTTTATTAATGGTAGTTATAACAGCCTTATCAAACTGTAACAACCATTTATTGAATAAGAAAACAAACAGCCTGTGTCTTTAATAACCTTAGTATTTAGTTGAATAATGTGCCGTTTTAAAACTGATGAATACGAAATATTTGACGGTAAAAATGTTAAAACAAAACAATTTTAATATATACAAAATAAATAAATTTTTTTTGTAAACTTAAAAAATTATGCGTAAAAAGTCTGTACGCCATACCTGAAAAGAAACACAGTCACTGGATTTTGTAAAAAAAACACATAATACGGATTGTCTTGAAAGCATATTGTGCATAATGTACATACAGTAGAACTCCGATAATTTAAGCCTTTTTAACCCTGATCTCTGCAAATCTCAGACCTTTTTGGAAAATAATTCGAACCGCTGACGTGAGTTAAGCGAATTTCCAAAATTAAATTTATGTTTTACGGTTTCAACCAACTATTAGGGAAATTGATCTATTCATGAAGGCGCTGAATAGCTGCCTATGTGTACGAAATATACTAGTAGAATTTGTTTGCACCTAAACCTCCAGCTTCGATTCACACGCTGTTTTGTTCCACTCGCAGCGGAAAAACTTGCTTTTTGAGTTTGTACTTCAATCTTACGGCCTTGGGTTAGGGCTGCTTCGCTTCACTCGCAGCGTACGAACTGGGCCGTCGGCCTCGGATCAGAAGCTGCTCCCATGGTTAAATCGATTACGTGGTTTTGAACCGGATACTTTTGTGGTATTTTACGTTTTGATCGATTTCGGAGGACCCAAGCAAGCTATAAGGTCGAGTAAAAAAACAAAATGTGCAGAATACTATGCTATATTTATTGCTTTAGGTAAAACCCTAAAAATGTCGCATTCTCGTACAAAAAGTCTAATGCGGCCGTTGGAGTGCAAACACATATTTATTAAATTTCTAACAAATCGGTTCTCATTTACTAATCCCGACCTTAGGTCTTACCATAAGGGTCACTGCAATAGCTCATCTTTCCTACGGAAATTCGCTAAAAAGGTTATGATGTATATGAAAACAAAAAATACAATATGCATTATGTTTGTGAGCATCAGCATTCACTACACATTGGGGCTGTATATAACAAGATCATAGTCATGACCACCTACATTTCAGTCTCAGACAACACTACTGCACTTGACCCATGTTGACTTCAGTTATGCTACACTCTTGCTTGTGTTTGTCTGTTTTGTTATCACCGTGCGAGTTGTGTACTGTGCATTTTTTAATTGCTATGAAGCATAAAAATGTAGTTGTGACATTGGAAAGGAAAATGGAAGCATTGTATAGAATAGACAAAGTAGGGTGAACCATTGAAGAAGATTGCTGCTGTTAAGGGTGATTTATTAGTGAATTTCCATATGGAGTAGTAATATGGTCGGGAGTAGTAAATTAACACCGATCATGGTCCAAAGGACATGTTTTGGGGTGTCATTAGAAATTATATACATATATACGGCCGCATTTTAGGAAAGTTGAGCTATTGCAGTGACTATTATGGTGAAACCTAAGGTCACATTGAGCACCGATCATGGTCCTCAGAACATATATATGTATTTATGAGTTCGCACTCTAATGGTCACATTTTATCTTCGATTCGGTCCAAATTTGGTACATTCGTTGGTTTTTTAAGACGCTCGGACAAGTTTGTTAGGAAAAAACCCAACAACCGAAATGTTTTTTACTAGAATAAAAAATGTTTTGAGAGTTTTAGCTCTAGAATGAAAGTTTTTTAGTTTTTATCTGAAAAAATTAACATATGAAATTATTGCGCAGATTCTGTGTAGACAGTCTGGTTCCCCCACAATCGATCAAAACGTAAAATATAGGACTATCTGGTTCAAATCCACTTGGGGGATTTTACCGTTGGGGCAGATTCTGATCCGAGGCCCCAAGGTCGAGGTGCAAACTTGCATAACGAGTTTTTCCACTGCAAGCTGAGATGCAAACAAATTCTATTAATACATTTTGTGAGCTATTCAGCGTGTTCTTGAGTACACTGCCCAAATACTTGGTTGAAGCCCTAAAACACCAAAAACTTAATTTTAGAAATTTGCTCAACTCACGTCAGCAGTTCAGCTGTGTGATCGAATTATTTCCACAGTCTCTGGATAACTAGGAACAGCTCTGCTGTATTCTTACGAGAATATATTATTTTAATGTACTAAATCTGCTCCAGAAGTTTAAACCCTACCTCAAAAACTCCCTATATGGAGATAAACCATCTGGCCTCCAGATATGACAAGTACTGCGAAAACGGTGAAATTATATTGAAAGTCAGTTTAAATATTATGCTGTAAAAATAAATTACAAAAGTACAATTTGTGGAGTTTCTTAAAAAAAAAAACTATATCTAGATAAATACCTTATATTAGTAGTCAGAGCAATTCTTGTTATAGTATATCACTAAAAAAAACTAAGCTGTTTTTAGAATACACTTTTTTTTAATGGCAAGACAAAATTAAATAAAAGGAAAACCAAAAAATACAAAACCAAAAGACAACACACCTTTATTTACATACATGCAAAAACCTGTACAATTTATCAAAACTCATGCTTAAAACGCAATAAATACATGCTAGGCAACAATAATTACATGCAAAATGATATCAAGGCATAATTACAGGCTTCGTTTGCTGAATGTGCATGCTAAAATATACAAAACAATGCGTGAAACCAATAAAATTACAAACAAATGGAATAAAGCTTGACTATCTAAAATTAAAAAGTATAATTTTTACAATAATTGGGTGAACCATTTGGTTGTGTATGTACAAGCGCGTGTGTCTCTTTATCGCTTTAAGGAACTAGTTATTTTGCGTTGTATACTTAGATTGAATTATTTTAGGTGTCAAGAAATTTGACTATCACTTCTACAATAATTTACAGTTCCATTGCCTATTTCTCTAGAATAAAAGGAGGATTTGGGGGAAGTTAATGCAAAAGGATGCTTGAATATATTGTAGTTTTAATTCATTCAGTAGATTAGTAAAAATCAATCACTATTTTAGTGTTACTTTTCCAATTGAATAAAATGAAAGTATAAAATAGCTATCATTTTAACCCTAGAAGTGACAACACGCACAATTGTGCAGTAGCGTTCAAAATGGCAGACTACACAATTGTGCGGTCATGGACAACACGACTTGTATTGAATATTTCACCCACTAAAAATCATCGAATCTTAATAAAAAAAAAAAAAAACTATTGAAAAGGAAATGTTAAACTTTAATTTCTGTATTTAAACATTTGTTCTAAAACGTATGTATATTTACATATGTTATCATAGTTTTAAAATTTTAGTTTTCTAAATAGCTATTGCTCCGCAAGAAAACACAAAGAAAAGTCTCAAACTTGTCACGTTTCTAAGGCTCAATATCGTTACCAAGAATATAAGGTAAAACACCTTTGGATTCGTCAAGATTTTAACTTTCTAACTCTGCCTTCCAATTATTCGTCACCTTTATTAGAAATAGATATATTTTAGTTTTATTTGTATGTATCAATTTGAAGAGGAAACTATATTTTCGTTTGGTATAAGTTAAATTGCATTTAGTGTTTGGATTCTATTCGGGTATTTCCGTGAAATACAAACATTTTGTTAAAACAATTGGAGCATTATCTGTTACTTTTTCCCTTTGTACACAGCGTTGGAACTGTATATGATATGTTTGTGAGATCAAACCGCGAAATAAACAATCTGCATATTTTTTTCACACATAAAACCTCCGGGGGGTTTATCAAAGTCGGTAGAGGGGACAGAGTTCCACTATAAGCATCACTGCTAACTCTCCCACCCCTCCTAAGGAACAATTCACACGGTATGCGGTGACAGTTGTGTGCTATGTGTAACTAAACCCATGACCTTGCTGGGAAAGTGTTCAGACAACAGAAAAGTACGGCGAGACTCCATCATATAGCCTCGCAAGATATTTACTTAGTTGTGATCAGACAGTAGTCTCTCCCCCACAATAATGTTGACAGTTTAAAATTGTTGTGTTTTTTAATACAGTAAGTTACTGTTTTAAAACGTACTGTAATTTTAGTGTTTTTAATACAGTTTGTTAATAAACACCACATGTATTTACTCATTAAAACTTTACACATTGCCCAATGTTACCTAATTTATAATTGTAGGTGACCTCAGTTCCAATTATCGGAACCCTACTGTCCATTAAAAGTATAGTGTTTTTCTTTTTGATAAATGTCATGAATAATGTTGCCAATAATAGTAATACTGTACAGTTGTTTGTCCTTTAACAAAAATACGATTTCCTGTTGGTACATCTTTATATCGTCACTCGGACGTAACGTCAACATTTGTTTGATCCCTTCGTTGACGCTATAACCAAGTTCAACTGTATATATTTTTATACACTTCTATTTAGAACTAAATTACAAAACTTTTGTACATTTTGAAAAAATTACAAAATTTTTTTACTACTTTTTATGTAGGCCTAAAAGTTGGATTTTTCTTGCATTACTGTAAATTTTTTGTTTCCCGGCATACATGAATTCCTTGAACATTTTTCTAAAAAAAGCTATGGAAAACTTTTAGATTGGGATATAATTATTATTATATTTAGCGAATTTTTGAAAAAATGCTTGCAAACACAAATAATGACCAGCCATTCTGGTGAATTAACATTGCCACTTCTAGGGTTAAAGACTCATATTACTTTACTTACTAATCACACAAATCAACAATAAACCCTGATTCAAACATATAACAGCTGATTTTGCCAATCTGCTTTTATAATTGAACAAAATGAAACAATTATGTGAACCACTTTAAGGTTAACAACTTCTAGGTTACGGTAGGTTTTGTGTTGTCATTATAAGGGACGAGCGCGAATACACGAACTTTACTATGGAACAATATTTTAGCTTTTCCGGCACAAAATATTTTCCAAGTGTCGCTAATCATCACAGCGACCTTGAAAACTATGGATTTGTTACTTTCAAAGGAAGTTTTTGATTGTTTTTACATACACAGGGTAGGTGAAAAGTCTGAGAATGGCTTAATATTTTGTATATAAGGAAAATTTGAAGATAGATGTGATTGAGGAACCTACTCTATGAAAAAATACTATTTTATTAAAATGTCAAAAATTTGGTCCGTCATCTTGGATCCGCCATTTTGAACGCAACTTTTTTTTTAATAGGAAAGTGGTAATGTGATACATCATTTCAATGTAGAATTTTAAGACAAAATCAATGGTGAAAACCGCACATCCATATCTCAAACCGTTCTAAAGATATTTGCATTTATTTACAATAAAATTTGTTAGTATTATAATCTATTTCACAAATGTTCTCCAGATAATTGTAGTTTAAATGTGTGCAACCAAGAGCAGCACAACAATCAAAATTTTCAAAACATAGCCTACATCAGCTGTTCACTTTGTACACTAGGATGCAAAGTATTGCAAAGTTTTACTGTGTGGTAAAAATAAAACAACGATGTATAAATTACTTGACGATGAACACACGTAGTTTAGTTTGCGAACTTCTGTGAGTGTCAAAAATGCATTTTGTTAATTGCTGTAGGAAAACATATTTTCAACCGATTTCTAGTGTGATATGAGGGTGAAATATTATATTATTTGATTTAGGTTATTATAACATAATAAAATTTCTTTTTCGGATTATAAAATCGTTGTTTGATTCGAGTTAAGAAAACTATCTAAAGTTTAGTATGCCTAATGGTAATTTATTGTTAGAAATTATGAGCCCCAGCCATAATTATCACAACTGTCACTAATAATACCCCAAAATCACTGGCTATAATAACAATCATTTGGAAGACTTCTAATATATGGTATGCAATAAAAAGTCTCCGAGACAATACTAAGTTTTTTCTCATTACAACTAAAAATATTTCAGGATTTTGACACGTTTAATTAAATCCAAACGAAAGTAAAAACTGGGTGGTTACAATTAAAATCTAAAAGAAAAACAGTGAAAAAATATACACTATATACAACGTTTTAATAACATAATTTCTACTGCAAACATTTCTGCCTCCTCCTCTAAAGCCATGCTTCTTGCCTCACCATCCAAAGAAAGCAGGTGTATTTTAGTATTTTACCCAGTACAAATACATTTAATTTAAAATAATTCGACCATGCAGCTAAACTGCTGACATGAGTTGATGCGAATTTCCAAAATATGTTCATATGTTTTAGAGTTCAACCAACTATTTGGGAAATTGATTTACTCACGAAGGCGCTGAATAGCTGCCGTGTACAAAATATAATAGTAGAATTTGTTTAATCCAAAGCCTCCAGCTTCGACTCACGCGCTCCTTCGTTCGCTTTGCAAGTTTGCTTCTCGACCTTGTGGTCTCGGGTTGTGGTCTTGTTGTCGCTTGCAGCATACAAGCTCGGCAGTCGGCCTCAAATCTGTAGATGCCCCTACTGTAAAATCCCCCATGTGGATTTGAACCGGGTATTAATGGTATTTTACGTTTAATCGATTTTGGGGGAACCAAGTGAGCTGTAAGGTCATGTAAAAAAAAAAACAAAGTGCACAGAATAATATTCTACACTCATTTTTTTTAAATAAAACCCCCCAGAAAATTTAATTCTAGTACGAAAAATCTAAAAAGTAGTTACTTCCGGGCCAAAAAACATGCTTCTGGTTGTTGGCTAATAATCTTGTCCGAGCGACGTAGACACGTGTGTACCCAATTAGGACCAAATCGGGCTTAAAATACGGATGTTAGAGTGCAAACACATGTGTACACATTATGTAACTTCCGGTCAAAAAACATGCTTCTGGTTGTTGGATTTTTTGACTAATGAACTCGTCCGAACGACGTAGACAACCAACGAGTGTACCAAATTTTTACCAAATCAGAATTAAAATGTGGTGTTAGAGTGAGAACACACATATATATATATATATATACAATTTATAATGACACCCCAAAACGTATTCTGGGGACTATGATCGGTGCTCATTTCTAGGTCTTACCATAAGGGTCACTGCAATAGCTCATCTTTCCTAAGGAAATTCGCTATTAATCATTGTTTGCCAAGTGCTTGGTGTAAGTTTATTTTTTATCTTCAGTCTTTAGTATTGATAGAATGAAAATGTAATATGAACAATTTTGTCAGAATAATATAGTGCTGAATATTGAGAGGAAACGGTAAATGTACACAATGTTTAGTGTTCACATTCAATGAATTAATTTAACTGAACTTGCACCACAATTTACATATACAGCAGCCTCAATTTATCCTACAATTCAAGTTTTGTATTTTACCAGGAAAAAGTAGGCTCGCTTGAATACAAGATAAAGATTAGAATTCCCAGATTAGAATATAAAATTTTGGAATCACCCCATTTGGTAACTTTAATAATTTTTAAATTATTCTTTAAAAAAAGAAACTTGAGTGGGGGGTTTTTAATATACATTTTAATATACATACAGCAGGCATGTTTCTTAGAACGTTCTTTTAGTACTTCTTAAAAGTAGACTACTTTTTTAGTACTTTTTAAATATAGGTAAATTTTTAAAAGTAGATAACTTTTTTAGAATGTTTTAAAAGTAGGCTACTTTTTTAGTATGTTTTAAAAGTAGGCTACTTTTTTAGTACAGTAGTCCTCTACTTACAAAGTTACGAACAAAGCTCCAGGACATTAAAAATTATTGACAGGAGGAGGGAAGATATGACCGTGAGAGGCGGGAAGAACGAAACGTGGCTCAACAAGATTGGCTGTTAGCTTTTGCTATACATGCATAACTGATGCTAAAACAGGACATTTGAGTTTGGACTGTAGTCGCACTGACGAGTTTCCAAAAACAAGACACAAACGAAAATAGATTTTCCAAAGTTTCAGCGACTGTACACGATGCCCTTACATGCTATAAATTGATACTGGACGAAAAGAAAAGAACTGCTATTTAAACTTCTATTACTCAGTTTTTTAATAAGAACTCTAAAGAGGTATGTATTGCGGGAAATCCAATGCCATCAACATCATGAGTGGACTACCTATACTATTTAAAGTGTTTTTTTTAAAGTTTAAAAGTAATTATTAGTGTTATAATTTTATTTAAAAAACAGTCTACTTTTTTAATTTATATGTATGTAATGGACTTTGATTTGCACTTGTACAGTATTTATACTTCCTTTTAGCAAATTTCTTTTAACAAATTTAGTTCAACATTATTCAAGTAGCCTACACAGTACAGTACAGTAGCCTAATTATAGAAAAAGTGTTGCATGTAATGTATTTACAATTCTTGCGAAAAAACTCCGTATGTTTCGAGTTATGAACTTTTCGACTTGCGAACGCATTAAGTTTGTAAGTAGAGGACTTTCTTATGTTTTATGTTCTTATGTAGTACTTTTTATTTTTGTTTGACATGCTCACATGCGAGTTATTTCAACAACTAAAGATGAGAACCTGTTCTCGAAATGCGTAGTGTAAACTACAAAATAAGTTGATGATGGAAATTCAAGTATATGTATATATGTTTATATAGGTATACTACATGTAGTTTCATACTGCTGAAGATGTCCTCATGAAAAAAAAACGGCTGCTACAGCTTGTGTTTAAGCAAGCTGGAGCAAAGAAAGGCTCGTCAGCTTTTACATCATCAAGAGTCAATATTTTTTTAAAAATTCAGAATTTTTTACAAGTGTCCCGAGTTTCCCTGACTATTTTTAATTTTCCTGAATGTAGAAACCCTGTAATAATGTAACATTAGTAAATAAAACCACCTAGCATTTAGTAAACATTCATTATAAAAAAAACAATCTATAAAAATAAATTTATTTTTGTCAGTAGTCTTTTATTTAACTAATCCAAGGGGTCAAACTAAGGAACCGATTACATTTAAAAACTAACACGTTACGAGTCAATATATTAAAATATTATTTTTAAAATGTCAAAGATTCTTATTAAAATTATTGTCAATTCCTATAAAACTTGATTTATAGGCCTATTAAATTTCTCAGCTGAATTTATGCTGTTCAGCATATCACTGTTCAACTACTTAAGCAATTAATCGTCGTTATTACGTTTGGATTGACTACGTATACAGTTGAGTATAGAGGTGACATGACGGGTTCTACGGTATGCTTGGTTCAGCTTACTTTTCAGTGGCGAAGACGTGTTCGACGGAACCATCTGATTGGAATCAACGATCCGCAGAGAAGATTTCCGATTGGGTAAAAGTTTATCGTTATCGGTGACTTTTTCACGTTCGAAGAGTTGCATCTCTTGTTTTAAATCTGAAAACAAAACAACATAGAAATTGATAGAAATTATAACGCCTTCATAGCGTTAAGACTAAAAGGTTAATCATTTATGTGTCAAGTCAATAATTGGAGATCTTCAGTATGGTGGGTTTTACATATTTATTTATTTACCAAATTACTTGCATACAAACAGATTCAAGGACCTATAGGAGGCATAACTACACTTATATAGGTTGTTCCTTATCAAACTAGAAAAATAAATATCAACATCAAAACAAAAGTGAGGTAGGTGGTAACACTCTCCCAAAAACAATATACAAATTGACATTACACTAAACAAAAACTATTCCAATAACATTATACCAAAAAACAATAGACAAAACAGAACCATAAACTATATCACAAAAACAATGCGGATAATAAATTGCGATTACACATAATGTTTCTGATTTGTTCTTTAACTTTCCTTTTAAAACTTTTCTAAGATATTTAAATTAATTAGCAATTCATTGAAATACTTTTTAGCATAATAGGTTTAACTTCTTTGACCAATTTAAGCACGTGTCTCGGCAATATAATACTTCTAAAGGGTGTATTAATTGTATTTAGAACAAATTCCTTTTGAAGTTCACCATATTGGCACATAATTGCATTCACCACAAAAACTTATCTGAAATCCAAGGGTTTATCAGGATCACTTTCACCAATTCACATTAACCTGAAAATATATTTTTTTATAATCTGTCCAGAGGATCAACGAAGCATCATACAGACCACCCCAGCCAATTATCCCATAGGTACACTGACACACTGTGGAAGAGATAATAATTTGCTTGATTGCTTGAACGAAAAAACTAAGATCTGTTGTGATTACATACTCGAGCCATATTCATAAAGTAAGGGCCGTCGGCTTATATTTAAATGTTAGTGGGTCTGAATACAGTTTCAAGCATGCAAGACCATCAGCTATTTACAAAGTTACTGAAGTTGTTTTTTTGTTTTTTGTTTCAGTATTTGTTTGCCTGTCAGTGAATGCAGATAGCAATATACGCAACAATCATTTCTCCCCGCGGTTGTGAAGTGTGCACTAATTTGATTTTTGTGTGCAAACCCATCTTTATCTGCTGAAATTCATTGGGTATTATGTCTTGGACTTACAGTAATGAGTGAAGAAAAGGTTAGAAATTGGTGTTGAGACTTTAATGGCCACACAAATGAGCATGATGAAGAGCGTAGTGGCAGGATCAGTATTCAAACTGACGAAAACAAAGCAACCGAAAACTGGGAATTTCATCGAGATTAGTGCACTGGCTGATGAATTTTCGCAAGCACCTCTATCTACACCAGTGATCACCAATTAAATTTCATGAAGGTCGATTTCAAATTTGTATAAGACTGCCACGGGCCGGTCAAGATTTTACCCAATATTTTCAGCTGAAAAAATTGCTGATTTTAATTTTAATTTAATCACAGGAATTATAAACATTTAGGATTTTTAGTTTTAGTACTTTTATTTTGGCGATGAAGTTACAGCAGTTTCTAACTATAACAACTTTAGTTCCAAATCAGTTCTACTTTAAGTAGGAACATAGGTCCTATTATAGGTACTGTTTTCCAGTAATTTTACACATTATATGTATTTCACACATTTTGTTTGTTTATTTTAAAATATTTTTACTCTTATATAAAACTAGGGCAGGATATAAAAAAACTGAACATTACAAATAAAGAGGCATTTCATTTTATAATTTATATCACCCAAAACACGAATTGTACATCAAACTTATCCCAAGAATATTAAGGTCTGTGTTTTATGTAAACAAAAACAAAAATAATGATTACAAATGTGACTTAACTCAATGAGAAAAATTACATTTTTTATAGTAACAGCCCTTAATTTATGAATACGCCTCGTACAAACTTTCGAGTTGACTATGGTTTTGAGGTTTAGGGACATGGAATGAAAAACTAGATGAACATTTCTGGAGGTCCAACTGTTCTAACGACTGTAAAAGGTACTTACTAAATTCAGCCCTGAAACCGTTTTAACATCCTATGTCACCGAGTGCAAAATATTATATTGAAGTTATTATGTCTGTTAATGATTCATAAGTAGTGGGTACTATTTTTAAAGACAGCTAGTTACCACATTTTAAAACTATTAAACAGGACAACTCACCTCTCGCTTCATCTTTTAGCCTTTGAACTAATACTTTAAGAGCTTCCTTCTCGTCGAGTTCAGACTCCAAAAGGACGTTCCGTTCGATCGTCGCATTTAGTTTCGATTCAAACTCGCCCAAAGATTCGTACATTGCTCTGTAAAAAAAGAAAGTAAGTGCTTTATTGCCTTTAAACATTTTACAATGCAATGGGCAAAAGTCAAAACATTACATTACATAATATTACAAATGTGTTCTAAAAATAAAAATTGTGGCATTTTTAAGAACTAGATTATATTGCTAGATTCGATAGATCACATTGCATATAAATCATTCAATGAGTGAAATAAAATTACATTAAAAAGTCCAATATAACAATAAAATTAAATAAGGACAAAAAATAACTAAAATTAAACAAGAATATATAAACATAAATAACTACAAAATGACAGCCCACTGTAATAATCATTTAAAACTTAATGAACTAGTATCACAAACGATATAACCCTGGAGAGAATAGAAAACTGTAGTTTCAGCCAATTACTGACTCTTGATTTAAAATTCTTTAAACTTGGTGTCCAAGTCTCCTCAGGCAATGTATTAAAAAGTTTTATTTTCATACATAAAATGGCTATTGTTAGTTTTTTTGAAAACCTCACATAAACCGATAACACACAAATACCGACAGGGTGTAATTCTCTGTTTGAAGTTATTGTTTGTTAATGATGGATGTTGAATTTTATTATAATTACTTTTTCGGACATTTGCCATCATTTGTGTGTTAAATAATCAAACACGACGTTTCGGGAATACAAATCAATTCCCGTTCTCAAGTGTCTAAAACTAACGGTACATAAACCTAGGCACTAGGCCTATGTAAGGGTGAACAAAGTAAAACTACAATTATTACTAACCTTAAATATCTACATGATGTATCTCAGAGCTAAGACTGAGAAGTCAAACACACCAACCACAGACACAACACAGTTCATACACTAAGCACACGCAATTGATGGCAAGCGTCTAGTTTACAAGCTAGAGAGAGACTGACAACTGGCCAGAGTATTCAGGCGTGGCCAACAGGAAGGGGTAGTTTCCTATTGTTTCACATAGTTCAAGTGTTTCGGGGTTATAACACCACGTGGTGAATTCTACTGGTAAAATTTCAGCATTTTTATTAGTCGGTAACATTTCTGTTTTATTATTAATATGGTTATTATAATCAAGTTTTAGTTCTTTTTTTAATAATGGGAGCCATAGTGGCCCAACTTCAATGCTTGTTTGGCTGATAAGGTTGTCCGCTAGTTTTATATATGAAGCTTCAATTATTTTACGTTTGTAAAGATTACTTTCCCGGTGTATGATTTTTGCCTCTTCCCAATTGAATTTGTGATTTTCGGACCATATATGTTCTGCAATTTTCAATTTATCGACAAGGCCTAACCGTACATTATTTTTGTGTTCTTTTATTCTAATGCTTAAAGGTCTTTTTGTCTCGCCAATATATTGCCTATCACATTCACATTTAATACTGTAAATACAGTTTTTAGAATCCTGTGTGCTATTTTTAGGTTTAGTTTGGACGAGATGTTGTCTAACAGTGTTTTTTGTTTTAAAAGCAGTACAAATTCTATATTTTCTGGCTACGCGCCTAACATTTTCCGATAATCCCGGCACATATGGGATTGTCATGTACACTAGAGGTTTATTCTCATCTTTGGACTCTTTTTTTTTTTGTTATTTTTCGCTCTTTTACATTTAGAAATAAAGGACTGAGGATATCCGTTAGAACTTAAATCCTGCTCAATACGGGCAAGTTCACTGTTTAAACTATTATTATCAGAACAAATTTTATAGGCTCTATCAAGTAAGGAATGAACTATTCCTTCTTTGACGGAATTAGGATGATTTGAGTTATAGTTTAAGTAACGACCGGTGTGTGTATTCTTTCTATGGACTGATGTTTTTAGGACATCCCTATCTCTCTCAACACACACATCCAGAAAAGCTAATTTATTATTTGCTTCGTTTTCCATGGTTAGGGATATGGAGTCAGAAGCGTTGTTAATGGAAGCAAAAAAGTTTTCTAATTTATTACAACCATGAGGCCATACAACAAATGTATCGTCCACATATCTGAGCAATACTTTTGGTTTAAATTCGGAAGAATCTATCATTTTCTTCTCAAATTCTTCCATAAAAATATTGGCAAAAATAGGACTGAGTGGACTACCCATTGCCATACCGTCATCTTGGCGATATATTTTATTATTAACTTGAAAGTAATTGCACTCCGTACATAATTTAAGGAGTTCCATGATGGCAACAACTGGCAGGTTAGTTCTTTGTCTTAAGTTGTTGTCTTTTAAAAGTCTACTTTCAATTATATTAAGAGTTTCTTGTACGGGTACATTAATGAATAGACTTTCAACATCAAAACTAACTAGCCTATCTTCCTCATTTAGTTTAATATCTTTGCATAATTCCACGAAATGTTTAGAGTTTTTCACAAAAGAGTCATTGTTTCCTGCTAGTGGTTTAATTATGCGCAGAAGGTATTTAGATAATTTCCTGCATGGGGAACCATGGGAACTGACAATAGGCCTAAGAGGGACGTTAGGTTTATGTATTTTAGGTAGGCCTAAATATGGTAGGCCTATGGGGAGTTTAGAGTAATGTGGTGTTAGTGAAGAACGAAATTTATCGCTGAAATAAGACTTGAACTTTCTGAGTGTGCTAGCAACTTTATTTTCGAAACTAGTTGTGGGATCTTTAATAAGTAAGGTGTATTTACCAGCGTTTAAGGTTTCAATAATTTTATTTTCATAGATGTCCGCATCCAGAACTACAGTGGCATTACCTTTATCCGCGGGTAGGATTTTGACAGATTCGTCACGTTTTAATTTAGACATGGCCTTTAGTTCATCATTATTTATATTGGTTTCAGGAATTTTAGTTTTTTTCAGTACAATGCTCAATGCTGGCCTCACATCTGAATTGTTCCGCCTGTTCCGGTGACAACCTAGGAACAGCCGATTCAATTCCAGTCATGAAATCCAACAAACCTACTGTTTTGGGCATAATAGAAAAATTTAGACCTTTGGATAAGATATCATGTTCTTGTTTACTAAGGGGTCTAGAAGAAAGATTAAAAACAGGATTTAAAGCATCATCAATCTCTTTTAATGAATTTTGCACAGCAGTTTTAGTTTCTGAGTTTTTAGATTTTAGATGAGAAAATTTATTTATTTGTTTGGCTTTAGTGTGCTCCAATTCTCTGTTAAATTTGTTTTTAATGCTCTTTGCACGTTATATTGGGTGTAATTGCAATATAACATACTGTAACGGAAGGTTACAAAAACAAAATAAAACTGCTTTTGTTTATCAGCCCCACGTTGGGAAAGCCATTTTGTAACTTAAGGTTACAAAAATAAAATAAAATGTTAAGTTATACTGTGTTAAAAAAAAATGGGGTTCGGTAAAAAGTTCAAAAATAAAAAAAAAATATGTCTTAAATCAAAATAAAAATGCTATATGTGGATTATCTAATAACCATTAACATCTCCTCAACACCTCCTTTACCTATTTACCTTATAAAACAAAAATCGTCGCTCATATACTACTTAAAATTGCTTATGCACCTCCTAGGCCTATTGCCTCACTTCAATAATAATCATCGCCCACCTTAACTCTCCATAACCTCTTTCTTCCAACTTCAACGTAGAACAATATTAAATATTTCACCTTACTTCAACTCACCTTACTATGATTCACCTTACCTAAATGCACCTTACTTGAATTCACCTTAAAAAATCACCTTCACTTGACTCCCATAATCTTAATAATAAAAAAAATAATAATCATGATAGTTTGCGATAATCCACATATAACCTCACTTATGCTCTGTTTGCATATATTTACTTATAGTTACTAATCACTGAAAAATACTTGTTAATTATTTCTATCTTCTTAGGGGTGGGAACCTGGCTAATTAAAGTAGTGGCTAAATGGATATTCGTGGCTATAGAAAGAAATTCAAGGCATTGCGGCAGCAACTATTCGTTTACTCTGACATAATTAAAGAATGCTGATTTACAATGAAATACATCAAGACTACAAAAAACAAACAACAAATCATTTATATACAAATATGTACAAGTTACAATTAGGCCCTAGTCCACCTATAGTATGACGCAATAGCTAAGAAAATTGAATCTAAGTTATTTCTCAAAAAATTGTAAAACTCTAAATTGCAGACTTCTAAAGTTAAAATTAATGGCCATATTTACTCACGATACCAGTTGTTTTTATAATTGTACCTAGGTTTGCACTGATTCTATTTGATATAGCTAGCTCACTTCCATAGCGTTAGTCCGGTCACATGGCGGCTTTTTTATAATTTCACTTTCCAAGAAAAGTACACAATAGATTTTACTTTCTAAGTTTTCACCAACTTTCAAGCACCTCTACTTCATTTTAATGCAACATTTGTTGCGATTTTAAAGAGAATATAACATTTTACGACGAACTTTTCACCACCTCTGTCCAGTTACATGTACAGCACGTTACGCCATTTTGATAGAAGTCCCTGCCACAAATACGTTCCGATTCGTCCCAATGAAAACCAGTACGTTTCATTACGTTCCAATTCTTGTGACATCTGTGCTCTTTCACATACATAGATTGATCCCTTCTCTCTCTTCCAATTGCTTCCATGATCACTGTACATACTATCATATTAAGTTTTCGCTTCATATCAAATTTTGCTATGTAATGCTGTTATATTCTTTTTTATTTATTTATTTATTTATTTATCGAACTGTTTATAGTCTTAAATACCGCTTCATATTGTTCGCTTATAACGCACCACTCGTTGAAATAAAGTTTCTGTACAATTTCACCTTTTACATACGCTCATATTTTAATATATATTTTTTAAGTCTGCTTTTGTATTTCCTATTTTTACAGTCTGCTTTTACGTTTTATTATTTGTTTATTAAGAAAAAATGATTCTACTGTAATTAAGAAATGTAATTATATGAAAAAATTAAATGATTAATATTATTTATATATTGCGTCATTATTTCATTTAGACCAAATCTCTGTTCCTTTAGTCACTATAGGAAACAGCTGACTCATTTCTTACTTTATTATTTTCTCTGTGACATGGATGTAAGTGTTACAATACTCAGAGTATAAAAAACCACCAATGCAGTTCGTATAACGTACAAACAAATCGGTTTCAAGGCTGAGCTTCGATTGCAACCATACATTTCACACCTACAGAAACTAAGGACAATATTTTTTATCAAATTACAATGCCATTATTTAGGGAAGACATTACTGTTTCTTAAGACATTGCAAATATAAACGAAGGTTTAATGTTAAATTATTTTAAAAGTCCATTACAAATGACAATTTGCAAACAATTTTGACAAAATATTTGGATGCATCAGTTTAATGAAGATAGATGTGCAGGGCAACTTTTACTGAATTTCGATATGAAAGGTGAGCTATTTCAGTGACTCTTATGGTGAGACCTAAGGTCGAGAGTGGTCAATAATCATGGTTCCCAGAACACGTTTTGGGGTGTCATTTATAAGTGTTACAAGTATATACAGGAATATATGTTTTCGCACTATAAGGGTCGTACTGTATATTTGGTCCAAATTAGGTACACATGTTAGGTTTTTAAGTCGCTCGGACCAGTTCGTTAACCCAAAAAATCATAACTGGAAGTTGCAATATTTTGAAATTTTTGTAGTAAAATAAAATGAATATAAAATGTTTTTGGATTTTATCTAAAAAAAATAATTATAGGATAATATATACATTTTGTTTTTTACACGACTTTATAGCTTGTCCGGTCCCCCAAAATCGATCAAACCATAAAAGTACCAGGTTAAAATCAACGTGGAGAATTTTACGTAGGGCAGCTACTGATCCGAGTCTGACGGCCGGAGTTTGTCTGCTGTGATCGAAGTGAAGCAGCCCTTAATCCGAGGCCGCAAGGTCGACGTGCAAACTCACAAAGCGCAGTCCATAATCCACAGAGTTTTTCTGCTGCAAGCGAAACGAAGCAACGCGTGAGCCGAGGTTGAGCACAGAAGGCCTACTAATATATATCGTACACGGTGACATCTATTCAGCGCCTTCGTGAGTAGATCAATTTCCCAAATAATTGGTTAAACCATAAAACATTTAAACTTATTTTGGAAATTTGCACAACTCACTTCAACGGTTCAGATGCGTAATCGAATTATTTATTTTTTTATATGTTTTATGTAGAGGCTATGTAAGTACATATTGAACAGGAATTTACAATATTACTATATGAATGTGGATAGGATATATTGCGATTGGGGAAATTTTTAGTGAAAGAAAGAGTGTTCTGGGAAAATTTGGTGTGCTAAAACATTTCTGCACTCCTGTTTGCTTGCTTATACAGTGAAACTGGTGTTTATTACATTGCGACTTACTTAAAGGCTACTACTATATATTTAACATAATTCGGTTGTTCTACTGCATATTTTTACAATCTAAATATATCGTGGGTTGACTGGTTAGGTTATTTGTTGACGTCTAGTTTAGCCCAGGTTTGATACATGTACTTACAAAATGGAAATAGCCTATTTCTTAACCCTAGAACTGATAGGTTGAATTCCCAGAATGATTAGCACTTCGTACAGCTGTCGGTTTGAAAAATATATTTTACAGATAAATCATAATGTTTTATAAATCAATTTTTTTCGGAATTAACTAGAGAACATGATAATATTATAACTAAGGCACCAATCTGTCATAAAATGTTATTCTTTGATAAATGGGTCAATTTTTAATTAACAAAAAGATATTTTTCACTTTTCCTGCTTAGGCTTGAATACAAATTAAATTAGAAAGAAAAGTCAAATGTAAAAAATGTTAACTCACAGGGTAGCTAGTTATATATGACCTTTTTGAAATTGCCTGACTTTTCCTTGACTTATTTTATTTTAGTAAATCGGTCAAATTATATTAGTGAGAAAATTAATTTAAATTAAACAATAAATTATGGTACTCAAATTATATGTTTGTAATCCAACTACCGGTTACAGATTTGCATTGAAAATTTAATTTGATACAAAGATACCCAAATTTGAAAACATTTAATAATAAAACTAACATTTTTAGAAACAGCACGCTAGAGAAAGGTTTCAAGGTCATAACACGGCAAGAGCAAGCTGTCACAATAACTCCCGTAACTTGCCGATAATTGTTTTTCCTCTGATACATAATTTTCTTATTGTTTAATTTAGAAGTTCATTTTTAATGTTTATTTTCTCAATTAAAAATTGTAATAAATTCTGATTTTAAATAATTATTTTTTAACTTTTTTTCTTAGAAACTTTATTTTTCTCTAACCATATTTTTTTTTTTCAACCATAATTCTCTGACTTTTCCAGAAAAGTAAAATTCCCTGACTTTTCCCTGTTGCTAGCCACCATGTTATTGTTTTATTATTAAATAAACTTTTGTCCAAATTAATTCTGTTAACTGAATTGATTTCGATAAATAATTCACAGCTTGAGAGGATTTCTCAATAAGTGAATTTATAATAAAAACTTTTATGTTAAATTGAACAGAAATAAAACAAAACTGCCATTTGCCTTTACACCCTGAAAACATTTCAGCTCCTTACCCAATGCAATAGTGACCTTTAGCGGACGTGTAATATAGTGTATAACAAAGCGGTCTTGGGCCTGTAATTCACTCTCCTCCTCGCGGCATCGTATTTAGAACTCACCATCTATTCCCACGAGTTGTTTCTTCCCCCTGCTACTGTATTTTGTTCTTAGTCGGTGTCGGTGTTAAACTTTGTGAATGAGAGTGTCATTATGATTGCCATGAGTTGTTTCTTCCCCCTGCTACTGTATTTTGTTCTTAGTCGGTGTCGGTGTTAAACTTTGTGAATGAGAGTGTCATTATGATTGCCATGAGTTGTTTCTTCCCCCTGCTACTGTATTTTGTTCTTAGTCGGTGTCGGTGTTAAACTTTGTGAATGAGAGTGTCATTATGAGTGGAAAGCGAATGCATGATGTTTTATCTTTAAATAAAAAATGGGAAGCAATTAAACAATTAGATGGAGGCGATTCAATAAGAAAAGTGACAAGTGATTTAGGTACTGGGGTAAGTGACTGTCAGAGATTGGAGACGAAAAAGATCGGAAATTGAAAAGTGGGTATCTTAACGGTATTCAAATATAGAAAAGACTAAACAATCAATGAAAAAAGCGAGCATGAAAAAACTCAGAGGCATTATTTTTGTGGTTTTTATTACAGTAGCTTACAGTATTCAATTTTATTTCATTTGAGTACATTATCAAACTTTCTTTGTTTATTTAAAACTATATTATTTTTAAAGTCAAATAAAATAGATTTTGAAGTAAGTTTGGCTACACATCAGCCTATAACGATGTAAATGACGTGGAAACTAGCACCTCAAAGGTTTTCTCACGGCCTACCATATTATCCGAGTTTTTGGTTATCCGAGGTCAGCTTGGTCTCAATTACCTCGGATAATCAAGGTTCTACTGTAATCAATTAGTATAACTTTCATCAAGATATAGTTAGCAGAGCCCAAGCAAATAAACAGCTAATGCGTCGTAAATTACAAATCTATCACCTCACATATATTCAAACAGTCGATTCAGAGTGTGCTATTGCGCTTTTATGTTGCTGTTGATCCTAGTCCCACACTTGTCAAGCACTACATGAACTGTTTATATTCTCACAAAACACTCACCTATGAGCTCTCTCAAGGTCATCATTCTTCTGTTCAAGTTCTCTGATATATTTAACATACTGTTCTTCACGGTTACGACACTGTCCCGCTTCTTCTTGTAAGTCTAAGATCTGACCCATCAATTCTCTTTGCATCTGTTCGGATTTATCCTAAAAAACATAACACCACATCAAAACATCTTTCTTTCTGCCCGTTAAATGTAGAATGGTTACATCAAATGGTGTTTATATACACCATGGGTCAAATTGTAACATCTGCAATTTGTTTAAGGAATAAACTTTCGACCAATACATGGGAGCAGCATATATACTAAAAATAAATGGATTAGGTATAATAGAACACAGATAAGTGAGGCATTAAAATCATTCAGGACAGAAATGATTGCACACACATGTAAAGACTAGTAACGGTACTCTATAACAATAGATCTACTTTTAAGAACACACAATCATTATACAACCAGTTATAGTATCTGGCGCATAACAACAGTACTCTATGTCAGTATACAAATCTATCTAAACGTGCTGGACCAATGAAGATCCAGTAAGAGAGAAGCAGAACCTTCAATCAAGGTTATGTGTAAAAGAAGAAAGTGAAATTCCATGGAGGTGTATTAAAGAATTTGCCTTAAACAGGGATCTAAGTTTTAAATGCACTAATATGTAATGACAAACTTGGGTAATGAATGGAATTTTGAAAATAAATTGTAAGCAGACAATAAACAATAAAGTTCATGTTTATAATACCCTAAAATATTTTTTTTTAATTTTAAGTAGAAATGAAAAAATAAGATGGAAATATTACATAAGGTTAGGACTGTAAAAAAAATGCGCTGAAATCAAAGTGAAAACGCAAGGGACAGAATCTTTTAGAAAAAGAACCATGTGTTTAATCAGAAAGTCCTAGAAGTACAACAGGAAATGGCTACGTTGTAACACATGACATGATGAAATCACCAATTTAATCGTAAATGGGACTAGCTAGGAGTATAAGTGGTTGCTAAGTGGGGGCAAAGTCACCATAAGTTTCTTATTTATGTAAAGTTTAAATTGAATAATGCAAGGTGAATTGTTAAGGATCAGTAATTTATGAAGTCAAATAATTAAAGGAGTCTACGTCCAATATACACCGGCGAGGCCTCAGCTAAGATTGCATCATAGTTTGGAGAACGAAATACATCACGATATCAATTTAAAAAAAGCAGTTGTAAAAAAGTGAAATGAAATTTGTAAAAAGAATGTAAACAGTGATCTATTTAATTGTGAGAACATACGTCAAAATCTTGCGCAAGTATTACTACTTTATACATACTTTTATTATTATTGTCTGCATTAATTTATGTTTTTCTTTGATATCTATATTATAGTTTAGTTTGGTCAGGTTATTTTAAAATTTACAATATAAGTACATTCATCCTATTACTTTAAATGAGCAATTCTTGTATCTATCTTTATATCTATCTTTGTATCTATCACGGATCTCGAAAACGGCTCTAACGAATTCAAAGAAGTTTTGATTTTTAAGTACACCCATATAGTTGTATTTCGTGTAGAAACGCAATTTTTTGAGAAAATCTAATTTAAAAGTTGAAAAATTTTAACATAGGGTCTTATGGGTTGCCATGTTGGTTACAAAATAACAACGAAATAGTAAATAAATCGATCAAAACAGCTGTTTATAAACAAACCAATATATACTGTTTTATCGGCTGTTCATTGGATAGTTTTTGATTATTGTTAAAAAAACAAGCTAATTTATACTGTTTTAGCACGTTTGAATTAGAATAAATTTGGCCTGATTTAACAATTTATTTTGTCAAAAAAAAAGGTAAACTTGGCAAAGATGGATAAATTCTAATAGTCAATTTTGTAATATAGGCCTGGATCATTTCTGAAATATAGTATTGAGGTTATATTTATTCTGCAATAATTTTTACTATATTTAGGCCTGGTCTCAAAACTTGACAGAAGGTAGTAGAACTAGGACTAAAATCATAATGAAAGCCTCTCACGTTTCTAAATCATGTATTTGAGGTTATAATTAATCTTGTAATTACTGTTAATATATTTAAACCTGGTTTCATAATTTTACAAACCTATGTACAAACGATCCAAAGATTAACGAGATTCTTTAGCGAATTTTCCAACTGCGAGCGAAGCGTCCAGGGGCATAGCCCCTAGTTTACTTAAAATATCATATAACAGCACAAATCCCATCAATAAAAGAAAAACAACTAATTAGGAACAGCTGATACAGCCTACACTAATAGAAGTTTGACCCATATCTAAAAAAGGTGCTAACTTGAGGCGGCTGAATAGTTTTAAAATCAGACGATTTACATAAACGGGCCTAAACAACAGCAATCAATACCAATAGGTCTAGACGACAGAAAATGCGCATAACTTATTATTAACAAACCACCCACGTATTGATTAATATCAAAAAACTTCGTAAAATACAGGGAACCAAAAAGTCGCTATCTTGAGACCGGCACGTCAGGCCTAATTGAAAGAGTAAATATTCAGAAATTTAGACGTTTCCACACAAATCAATTACCTCACAGCACAATAATAACACTACATTATCTTTATTTAATATCACTCCATCAAATTCCAAGCTTTATTTAAAACAAACCACACACGAAAATATTTAATAATACCATTTTTATTACCAAGGTTGAAAAACACAACACATTAGAACAGAGGAACGATTCACTCCCACGTTCCCATTCTATATTTAGTTATAAATCTCGATGTATTAAATAAAACAATTAGGCTATAGATAACTATGAAATTCCACCATTTATAATTATTTGTATGTAAAAAAAAAAAAGAAAAAACATTTGTAAATTGTGATAAACACTAGAGAATATTATGTAAGAACAAAAAGTTTAAGCTAATTTAAAGGTTTTACGATCCGAGCCGGCCATTGCCGATGACGTCATCTCCCGTATCAAATAAGCTGGTATATATTAACGTGATTAAAATCAATTGTAAACCATTTGAATAATATCTAATTAACAAAAAATTAAATCTTATAAACGGTACGAATATAAGAAATAACTAGTGTTGATCCGAATTAATAACTACTTCGAACGTCAACAAAAAACCAGTACTGAATGTTTCGGCGTAGTAGACCGAACAAGATACAGCAAGCGGAAGAATTTTACATCGTACTAGGTATTAATGCGCCAAGAGACCGCGTCCTTTTCAAAAGGGTGAAATGTTAGTGGGTTGAGAGTCTTCAAGAAGCAAAGAAGCCAAAGTGTGCCAACGAAGTTTCTATCGGTATTTATACCTTAAAAAACAATTATTAGAGTCAGTGTTAATAAAAACCAGAGACTGGTATACTCTGCCCATAAATAATTCGAACTTTTCAAAGCCAAAACAGGATATAAGGCCTAAAATAACCAATTTTTAGTTAGCAACAGAACTGATGCAAGGCCCATTCATTTGTTGTATTTCAACTTCAAGTTACCAGAATCATAAATGCGTAATTATAAAATAATATAATCATGCTAGCCGAGTGCCTACCCCGAGGTTAGATTAATAAATCGTCTGTATGTTTTGATCAAAAGTACTTATTTTAAGACTGAGCTAAGCCTGAGGGCATATTTATATACAAAACTTGTTGTGCTAAGTTTGATGAACATTGAAAAAGGGGTCTAAGTCCCATAATTATCTACATGGTATATTAATAATTGTACATCAAAAACGTCCAATAAAGAGTTAAATCATTGTGTTAATGTTAACTTCATCTTTGTTTAACTCTCCTTTAGCAATAGATAAATATATAGAAATTAAGAATCCACAATAACAGTTAAATTTATATATTCCAAATTATCCGATTGGTTTGAATTTAGTAGGGCCAAGAGGCAATAATATTTCATAGAATAATAAAAGGTGTTGAATATTTGATCAACTTTTACATGTTACATTAAACAATTAAATCGGACACAATGTCTGTCTCTCTTTCATTAATATCCACAATTCATCATTCCATGTACTTCTCAGTAATCGAACTCAATATTTATAAGCAAGGTAAAATGTAAAAATGTCTACAAATTGTGCAACATATAAAAAAAATTACTTCAAGCATAGATGTTTTTGGCGGTTGTCTTTCTGCGACGAACTGAGTTTTGCCGACGACCGAGTTGAATCGCAAGTGGCCAGTCGATTAGTCTACCAGAATACAGGCCTATGACTGTGATGTCAGAGATGTTAGATGATTTTAAGATGTAGGACAAGAACACGTCAAGATGGCTGTAGACCGCCATCTTGCTAAGTTATCAGGTTTGTTTACATTTAGCACATAGAGTAATTTTAACAATAATAATTAAATACATTCTTATCTCTCATAATTTTTTTACTTTAAATTAAAATGTTTATATTATTAGGCCTACATTTTATTTATGTAACCCATAATGTTGCAAGTACTAGGAAGTGTTTTAAATTAAAAAAATTTTGTACAGTTGAATGAAATAAGTTAGATTTCGATAGATTGAAAATCACCTATGACCCCACAAGTAAAATAAAAATGCTACGACTGTATTAAATTCAAAGAGATAAATTAAATTGAATCAGTTTAAAAGTGGGGAAAAGAGCACTATTAAATATTATTTATTTTTTGTACGAGGGTCGTTCAATAAGTCCTTAGAAATCCAAGCTTTGGCGCGCGGATCAATGAAAATCGTTTGGTTTTCTGAAGCAACATTACTCAGTAGACAGCTGTTACATTTTTAGCTTTATAGAACACGTGGTTCATTGTTGTCGTCGATTGAAGCAGAGAACTTTTGTTTATTTTTTTAAATAAAAAAAGTGAGTTTCGAGTGGTGATAAAACATTTACATTTGAAAGGATTAACACTGAAATTAATCAAAGCCGAGTTGGATAAAGTTTATGGCACATCTGTCCCTGTATTTGCCACACTGTTTATAATTGGGTAAATGAATTTAAATGTGGCCGTAAATCAACAAAAGATGAACATCGTTCGGGACGTCCAGTAGAGGTGACTACACACGAAATAATCGATATGGTGTTAAGCAATCGGCGATTTAAAGTGTGCGAGATAGTTGAGGCGACAGGCTTATCACAAGGTACTGTGTTTTCAATTTTACACGAAAAACAGGGTGTGAAAAAAAATTCAGATGGGTTCCGCATTTGTTCACTGAGAAGAATAAACACAATCGTGTGGTTGATTCTGCGGCTAATTTGGCGCTTTTTAGTCGCAATCCAGATGATTTTCTGCATCGATACACAACTGTGGACGAAACATGGATTCACTACTACATGCCAGAGAAAAAGGAACAGTCCAAACAGTGGGTTTTTGAAGGCGAACGGACTCCGAAGAAGGTGAAGACGGTGAAATCGGCTGGAAAGGTTATGGCCACATTTTTTTGGGATGCAAGAGGAATTATTTTAATTGATTACTTGGAAAAAGGGAAAACAATAACTGGAGAGTATCATGCATTGTTATTGCACTGGTTGAGTGAAGAAATCAATAATAAACACCTTCATTTGAAAAAGTCCTCTTTCATCAAGACAATGCACAACATCACACCTGTGCAGTTTCAATGGGTAAAATCGTGGAATTGAAGTTTGAATTGTTACAAAATCCACCGTATTCGTCAGATTTGGCCCCCAGTGACTTTTTCTTATTTCCAAACTTGAAAATATGGCTTAGCAGACAACGGTTCAGGTCAAACGAAGAAGACATCTCCCAAACAGATGCTTATTTTGAGTACCTTCCGAAAACTTCCTTTTTGGACGGGTTAAGAAAATTGGAAAAGCGCTTAGAAAAGTGTATTAATACAGCTAAAAGGAGATTATGTTGAAAAATAAAAAAGTTAACCAAAATACTATGTTTTTGTATCTTTTTTTAAGGATTTATTGACGACCCTCGAAACTTTTATTTTCTTTACATTTTTCATGTTATGAAAAAGCCTAACCATAACCACTGATCTGTATCCGTGTACATGTTTTCTATACAAGTATTATTTAAATAAATTGTTAATAGATTCTCATAATTCATAAGTTTTCATTTTCCTGTACCTGAAACATCTTACAAAGTAGGCCTACCGCTCAGCTTGACGATCACACCCTGGAGCAAGGTTTTTGTAAGCAGTTTCAATAGCCGTGATAAAAAATTCATTTCTTAAAATTAACCGAATAAAATATTTTCTATTACGGCCAATGTACACTCATAATGTTAGTTTTTCATTTTTCTGTGCCTAAAATCACTTTAAAAAGTAGGCCTACCTCTCAACTTGAAAAATTAAATTTTCATAATATTAAACTCACTCGTAACGTATCGTTTTCCAGTTGTAATCTGTTGTTACGTAGTTTGATTTCGCGGATCGTTTTATCCCCTTGATCTAACGATGCTTCCAACTCGCGTTCGTACGACTGTGAATTCTCTCTAAATTCTTCAAACTCTTTGTCTAAATCATCACACCTCCCCTTCCAGTGAAGAATCTCTTCATCCTTGTTTTTGAACTGAGACATTATGGAGGCTCTGAAAAACAAATTACAAGAAAACTGAATAATATTTGTTACTGTTTTATCTACTACCATTAAAAACATTCTTAGCATGTAATGAATTTACCTTGAAAAACTGATTTAGGCCCCTAACTATTCCTTATAATTTGTGTAGCAGTGAAAAATCAGAATGAATAAGAAAGTCTAGTTAAAGTAAAACTTATTCGATTGGTTTATAATATATATACAGGGTGTTTCGCAAGAGTTTCGCACAACTTGAGGAGGTAATAGGGGACCAAAAAAAAAAGCAAAATTATTCATATATGAACATAGGTCCTGAAAGCATTGTTTTCCAGATACCCGCAATTTTGTTTTTTTTTACAAAATAGTTCACTTTAAATTCCATATTAATAGTATCCAAATCACTATAATAAATAAAGTTACTGTAAATTATAGTTACCTATATATTACGTGAATCTTTCCGTCATGTGACTTAATTTGGTCTTCTGCTCAAGACGCGTTTCGGGGCCGTAGTCCCATCATCAATTTGAAATTAGATCACTCCGTTGGAGGTCGTTATACAATA
Source organism: Philaenus spumarius (assembly GCA_018207615.1). Taxonomy (NCBI): domain Eukaryota; kingdom Metazoa; phylum Arthropoda; class Insecta; order Hemiptera; family Aphrophoridae; genus Philaenus; species Philaenus spumarius. Next base: position 58,290 of record JAGFPH010002747.1, on the reverse strand, counting down.
TAAAAATATATAGGTAAAAATATAATAATATGAAGCCTCTCCATATTTGTAAAAAGGGTAGATTTATGAATGCAGCAGAGGAGTTCGAAATATACAAGGCGCATAATAATAGCCCAAATAATATATTAAACGATCAATTGTTTTTCAAGTCGAACTTCTTATACGACACAGCCATTGAGTTCATGCGAAGCACGATGGCAGATAAGGCAACCTGTACCCCCTCCACTCAGCATCAAGATTAATAACATAATGCTTCGGTGTGTTAGGACAGTGTCACGCGTGATAGACGAGGAAGCGCTGTCTAGTTAACCCTCACGAATGAGGGCCGTCAATATTTTTGTACATGTGCGTGTATAGTGTTTTTTATGTATTGTGTTTGTGTCTTTATATTGAATAACGACCTCCAACGGAGTGATCTAATTTCAAACTGATGATGGGACTACGGCCCCAAAACGCGACTTGAGCACAAAACCAAATTAAGTCACATGACAGAAAGATTCACGTAATATATATAGGTAACTATAATTTACAGTAAATTTAAATAATTCATATCCAGAGAAATGTTTGACCGATTGAGTTCAAACTTGGCATGAAGTTGAACCTTAACAATGATCTAGATAAAAGCGATTATATCCAATCAAGCGATTCAAAATGGTGGATGTTTGAAAATTTCAAACCTAAATTCCCCAAAACCCTTACATTTATAAAAATTCATCTGTTTTGTAGCCCTTTTAATTCCCTATCAGATGGTGTAGCTGTGAAAACAATCGGATGAAGAATAAAGTTATGTGTAAAAATTGGTTTGTTCAACCTGCCATCCTAAACCAACACAGTAAATAACAATATTGTAGCGCCTATGTACATACTTCATTAACTATTATCCTTCTTCCGATTATTTTGATAGTCACACCATCAAAAAATGACACACCATAGGGAATCAAAAAAAGGTGTCTTGACATTTTTTGTTACAATGTACGGTTTTTGAGTAATTTAGATTCAAAATTTTCAAACAGCCGCCATTTTGAAACGCATGATTGGATATAATCATTTATGTTTCTTAAAATAGACAATTGAAAGGTTAAACTTCATGCCAAGTTTGAACTCAATCGGTCAAACATTTCTCTAGATATGAATTATTTTGTAAAAAAAAAAACAAATGACGGATATCTGGAAAACAAAGCTTTTCCGGACCTATGTTTAGGCCTATATGAACAATTTTGCTTTTTCTTAGGTCCCCTATCATCTCTTGAAGTTGTGCCAACCTCTCGTGAAACACCCTGTAGGCTATATTCCAGTTTTTCATAACTGCTCTAACAATTTTGTTTCTGTACTATTTTTAAGTAAAAAAATCTATCTATATTGATCCCACATGGGAAAAGTTTGATTTTGAAGATAAATTTTTCTTGGAAATGATTTAATTTATTTGAGCCTTTGATAAACATTACATTTGTACGGCCAGTCTTACTTAATAGGGTATAGGCCTACATTTAAATTCACCTTAAAAAATAATTTTCAATAATAATTTAGTTAACAATACAATAAATTTGTTTTGTAATTCTAATTACAACATTAATTGGCTAGTAGTAATATAATAGCCTAGGCTACTATAAAACACCATCAATAAAATATTCAAAATGACATAAATTTCTGTATACACTTTAACACTATTTCTAAAACTACTGAACGGATTGGAATGAAATTTGGTATGTAGCTTCCTCTAAGGCCGTAGGTGCTGATAAGAAACGGTTTCAAAAAAATCGAAATCTTAGCTAGGGTTTGGGGGATCAAAGTTACTAAATCATGATTTCTCCAAAACCACCGAATGGATTGGAATGAAATTTGGTAAGTAGCTTCCTCTAGGGTCATAGGTGCTCCCTAGGAAAGTGTTTCAAAAAATTCGAAATTTTAGAGGGGTTTGGTGGTCAAAGTTACTAAATCATGATTCATCCAAAATCACTGAACGGATTGGAATGAAATTTGGTATGTGTAGCTTCCTCTAAGGCTCTAGGTGCTCGCTAAGAAAGGGTTGGGGGGGGGGGGGGG
>JAGFPH010002747.1:36522-56147 GCA_018207615.1 Philaenus spumarius | reverse complement strand
GGGGGGGGGGGGGGTGAAAGTTACTTAAACTCCCCATAAGAAATACATAGTGTAATTTATATTCATTGATATAATATTTTTTGTTAATATACATTTAACTTTGATTTGTCTATCCGTGCAAAGCCGGATCGGGCTAGCTAGTATAATAATATAATATGTATGTGTGTTACATGCATCTAATATTTTCCATGGTAACATTTTCCTACTTTTGCAATTCTAAATAGCCATCTCCTATGCTACTCTTGGGAAGGTATAAAGTTTCAACTGGTTTTAACAGTAGTTACTAGCAATCTGATGACATAATTGTGTAGCCTACTATGTCATTGTTCTGCATGTGATCACACTTGAATTTGAAATATAGGACAACTTCAAGTACCTATATACATACTTGGAGGTGAAAGAATACAAAGTTCCCTAAAGACATTGTTACTAGTCCTGCTACCAACTTATTAGCTTCCTTCTGCAGGAAAATATTCTGAACAAAAAAATTTCCCCAGTGAAGGATTCCATACAACCAGTAATTTATGCATTTGAACGAATAAAAGGTATCTTTTTATTTGTTTTACTTTCTCACTATACTATACAGTATAGAGAAAGTATGTAGAGTGATCGCAAAAAAAAATCGATGTTGAGATTTTTGTGGAAATATCCGTTTTGGGACCCCTGAGTCCAAAAAAGTGGTTTTTACAAAATGCCTGTCTGTATGTATACAAAGCTAGAGTGAAAACTATTCGATCGATTTCAAACAAATTTGCACCAGAAATTTAGATAATAGTTAATGTTACTTAAATAAAAATCACTTCTCCTACCCCACCTACAACTATGAAGTTACAGTGAATCTGTTTAATAATTTAAATATGTTTGTGAGAAAGTATGTGCCAGTTCCTGGTACCGTTTATTTTATAGTGTAGGCCTAATAACAATTCAATAAAAATTGCCAAAAAGTGAACCTTGATTAAACAGATGCTCCACTAAACTTGTTCCACAGGGAAATTAAATAAACACAGTTAAGAAACTACATACTAGGCCCAGCCTATTGTTTCCAATAATGAGAAAATATTATCGGTTTTTTCATCACATCACAAATACTGGATCAGTGGCCTAATGTTAAATTTATATAAATTCTATCATCATTCAATAACAATTTTTATCGATAAATACTTGTGATGAGGATTTGCTTTGTCTATTTTACATCTGCAGTTGCACTTTCATTGCTTCAGGCCGACAATGCGGTAAAAACCAAACCTGTTTCATTTACAATGTATTTAGGCCTACTGCCATTTAGATTGTAGGCTTGTAACAATCCAAATACATTAAATATATAGATAAGAAATCAATTAATTAATTAAGAAGGAAAGAGTAAAACATATGTTTAAAAAAAAAGAAGAAGAAATTTTCAGAACAACAAAGAAAGCCTATTGTGAAAAAAGATTAATGAATTAACAAAAGCAAGCAGTCACCAAATTGGTCTGTGCTACGCATTTTAGTAATTGAACATTTTTCGAATTGAACAAAACTATTGAAGACATCCAATATAACTGAGAGAAGAACTTCAAGTCCAGATTACAACAAATATAGCTGAAAATCCAAGTACAACGTTAAGAAAGAAGTAGTAACAACGTTTGATGAGACCTTTCCGATTATAAATAGGTTAAGTTGTGATCCTTGAATATATTAGTGGTGAAACCACAGACTATTTATAAACTATAATCTACTGAACATTATTTCAGACACAAACAATTGTAAATATAATCAGAATTATGAACTCAGTGTTCTTTACTATGTAATCGTATTCAACCACATTACATCCTACCAGATAACCTTTCATAACAATTTCATTACCCATACATTCACCTTTTGTTTCTTAAAGTTATAGGCCTATATATATACTTTTATAATATGTCTTTCTTGTTATTTAATACTAAATTAAGCTTGGGAAAAGACGGCACCAACCTACCCCGAGATAAGTTTACTGATTATTAGTTGATGAACAATAATGAACATTATTTTTTTTTAATCATAAATCATTTGTGATATATTTTAAGACAAAACTATTTTCATTGATATTGAATCTTTCTTTGCCTGTGATTAAAGAACCCAGATTTCTTCATTATTAATTGTGTCGTTAATTATTTTACCAGATACAAGCTAGATAAAGCCTATATTAAAAAATATAATTTTATTATTGTGATAGGCCTAAGCTTATATTTTGATAATCTAATTTCATAAGTGAAGCTTTCTATAGATAACTTTATTATAATAACAAATAAATTTGTTATTGTAGCTTGGCACCCCAACGTGCAGGCTTCATAGAAAAGTTTAAATTAAAATTAAATTACTAAAAAGTGTGTTGTTGTAGGCTATATGTCCTTTCTGATAACAGTGAAGTTATTTTTGGGTAAGTCTAGGCTACTTTTAGGAATTAGGCCTATAAGGTTTAAGATGAATTTAAGTCTAGAGGTTCGGTTTTACTAAATTAGTTTGGTAAGAATATTCAAATTGTATCAATTAAGGTTGTCTAGATTTTATTACTCTAGCTTAAGTCCTAAACTTCCAACACCTAAAAACATTTTTAGAAAAGTAACAAAGTGGTACCAGCCTACACATATGTTTACAAACGAACTGAATTGGCAAGACTTGGTGGAAGTTAGGTTAGGTTCAGGTTTTGTTATTGTTAGGTTGTCATCAGGCTGTTGTAGCCAGAAAAGGTTAAAGACAAACAATAAATGCACTAATATTATAGACTAGTAGGCTATTAATATTACCACAAAATCTTTTAGTCATGGGATAAGCTTTATTACAGTACTTTCATTCGAAGCATTACTAAGGGATCAGGTTTGAAAACTTAAATTTGATTTAGTTAAAGCTCATGTTGTTGTCATATCAACATATATGATTTATGAGTTAGTAACAACAGACCGTGCCTGAAATTGTATGACATTAAGAATAAAAGCTGACATGTTATTACAGTACACACAAGTTAACAGGCAAGCCAAATGCCCTGAAATCTTAGCAAACACCTAATTTATTGCTCTAAGAATGCAAATATTCCCAAACACAAATAATTAAGCTAAATTATAGTAGCCTATACACTACTTTATCGAGGTCATAACAACTAACAATATTTTTTAGGGAAGTTAAGTAGTTCTAGGCTACAATTATAGCCTCGCCTACATAATATAAGGAAAAAGTTTACACATTAAGATCCTACGGGTCAAAGTCACAAAATGGGACAATTTCAAAAAAAATTAAATTAAAATTAAGTATTTGATTTTATATAAATAAATAGCATATTAGGTAAATAACATGTTCAGGAACCTTATCTCATATGTAGCTGAGCTAAATTCTATTAATTTTTATTTTTGTATGGACTTTTAGTGTACCGAAGCATTAATGGATACAAATCGGTCACGCTTGCTTAGTCGGCAAAATATTACTTTGAGATAGCTTAAAAGTATAATTAATCCTTATATATAATGCTGTAAGCGAAATTTTAGATTCAAAATTGTGGGAATTTGGTAAATCGGAGGATTATGGGAGAGGTATCAAATTAAAGGTATCGATTCAAGGAACGAGGGAAAAATATAAGTTTTTTCTAAAATTAAAAACTAAGGGGTTTTTGGGGTCCCCGAAAAACGAAAAATCCCCGTAAGAAATACATGAGAATTTTAAAACATCTGCTTTGTTTACATTAAAACATTTGATCTGTACTAATATTATAAAGAGGAAAAGTTTGTTTGTTTGTATGTAGGGGGTAATCTCTGGCACTACGGTACAGAACCGATTGAAAAAATAGTTTTACTAATAAAAAGCTACACTATCCCTGAGTAACATAGGCTATAATTAATTTTGATAAAAACCTTTTTTTATTTCAATATGTGTAAATTAATCGGAAAAATTTCTTAGGTTAGGCCTAGAATGATAAACCAACACATGTATTTGCATTTATTACCATAGCAACCAATTGAATAAAATAACAGATACCGTAATATAACTGGTTGCTACAATATTTCCATTAACAGCTGATTTCAAAATTTGAAGCAATTATTTTTGTATTTCTAGCTTTTAGGTTAGGGTTTTTAAAGTGTAGACCTGAGCCTTGCTGGTTCTTTTAACCATTATTATAACTGATGTTATAAAATATACGAAACAATTTGATTTGAACATTAAACATTATTTACCATCTTAGTTTTGAGGTTAATATTAATCCTACACCTTTATTAAAAATAAAACATAACATATGTTTTTGGAAGGTTCCATTGGGGGTTGGCGTGCGGAGCACGCAGGGGTCTCCCCTAGTAATATCTAATATACCCAATAACATTCATTTAATAATTCTGTATAAAAATTATACAATCAGATTATGAATCAAACATATACTGCCGATTTCGTGTGTGTGACCGATTTGTGTGGCCGTGACCGGGTAGTAGCGATCGTGACCGCGCGGTAGCGATCGTTAACGCGCGGTAGCGATCGAGGCCGTTTTGATAATAATTTAAATTTGTGATTAGAAAATGCTGGAAGACAAGTAAAATAGTTGTTTTTATAATTAAAACAAACAATGGTTAGGGTAAGCAGCTTTTAGTGTTGAAATAAACAAAGCAACCGAAAAATCATAACAAATTACTGATTGGCTATAATAATGTAATATTAAAAAAAACAAAGTAACTTCTTGAGTTAATATTATAAAATTTAAGATTATTATATATTATTTTAAATTTAAATTGCCACACGTTGCGGAGCCAAATTATAAAATATATTAGTTCTATTATTCTGTGAGAAGCCTCACGTTGGGAAAGCCAAATTATAATTTAATCTTAATGAGTTTTATTATTCTATTTGTTCCAAACTTCTACAATGACTCACTCTTAATGGTTAACAAAATTGTACTTTATTAAGTTGAAATTATTTTCTCTTTACACAATTATTTTTTAAGTTTATTAGAGCACTGAAACAATATTATTTTCTTTGATGTATAGGCTTAATATACTAATGACTATACAAATTTTAGTTGATATTCTCTCTCTCTCTCTCGGGTTAAAGAGTACCTGGCTAGTTAAATATGCAATCACTTAATATTACACTTAAAACTACTACAAAGAAATATTACAAACTAAATTTATTATTATTAAAAATGTTCACTATTATATATATATATGGCCAAATCGAAGTTAAATTAAATGTTCTCAAGTCTATTAATTTAGAAGATCAAATTTCTGGTACGGTACTTTGTTATATGGGTTGGTAAAATTGGTAGAATATTACCTAGGCTGCAGATTCAACTCTATACTGATACAAACAGGTTTACTTATTATAACTCTGATATTTAATTTTAGTTTCCTTCTATTTAGTGTTTAAAGTCTTTAAGTCAATTCAATTCTTCTTATAAATTTGGTTTAATTTACTGCTCATCAAAATGCAACTGTGTTATATGGGTATTCAGAAAGGACTGTAAAAGGAAGCCTATAAATTTAAACAATTACCGCTTCAAGAATCGATACGGCCATTTATAGTTTAACTCCATAACTTCTGTTAGCAGTGTTCATTTGCTTAGCGTGTATGTAGTCACGTTTTATTAAATATAACGAACTTTACAACTACCGTTATATTTTATGTCCTTGGTATCACTTTTTTTAATTATATTTAATGTTTGTTTCACTTTGAATTGTTAATAAAGTCCAAAATATCCATTTTATATTTTCACATAACAGTATCGTATTGTATTTATCACATCTGTTTTTTGAATCCTGCTCCTTTTCAATGATCACAGTTCAGACAATGGCATCACCTTTGCCGTGAATCGAGTTTGTTACGTACGCGATTGTATTTTAGGTTATTGAAACACACTAACTTTCTTTTAGAATTTTACAAGTAATCATTTATAATTCAAATTATACACAATGCTTCTACTTAATTTATAATTTCATTTACACTAAAACTAACTTAATCTATATCGGTTAAATACAATGATTTTGTTCTTACTTGCCTTTGTTTTTATAAGCTAATTTTTATGATTAAAATTTGATTTATTTATGTTATACGGTAAGTTTAATTTAATTTAGCTTAAGCTTGTTATCATTTGTGTATTTACTGTGGTTTAATTTACTCATTTAAAATCCCGAAGTTACTTTATTAAGATATTAATTTTGACTGCTCTAGGCTAGGTTGTAGGCTTATACTGAAACTTACATTTCATTGTATTTTTATTTGTTAACCAGGACTCTTTAACTTTGAAATTATTTATATATATACAAAATGTTACAATATGTATAACAACACAATCTTTAATAACAAAATCTTTAATAATTCCAGATATAATACAAACAAAGGATATATAATTAGCCTACTAAAAGTGGTAAATAAACAAAACGGTCACATAATACCATGACGGTCACGCTACCGATTTGCACGTAATTTTCAAGTAAAACTCGGTGAATTAGCATTAATAGGTAACATAGGTTTGTCCTATTGAGTTTAGGATAAAGAAAACGAATGCGCAACTAACTAGGCATGTTGGTTAATACTGCAAAATTTTAATATACACTTAAAATATTTACGTGACCGTTTTGTCATGCAATTAAGGTACTATTATTAGTTTCCTTAAATTTAGGTGATTTTTCGAAGAATTTAACAAATTGAAATTATTTCAACTAAGCCAGCAGTTGAAGTTCACTAATAAACTTCCAACAGACTACTGATCGCGTCAATTCTATCGCGATCGATAACGTAAAGGCAGGTTTATACTTTAGTCGGTCTTTGTTTAGCTGTTTCAAGGACAAGTGTTGAATAAGAAAAAAAACATAGTTATCTTGTCCTCTGCTCGAATATTGTTTATGTATTAGTCATCACATAACCTAAACGTTTATTCTATGCCGGTTTTGCCGTGATTATCGATCTCCTTGTTTGTTTATTTGACATTCAATATTTAAGATAGCTGGTCAAGGACAGTGACCGATTTGTATTTCTTAGAAAGGAAAATATATTTTAGTCACTAAAAATAGTAACTTTTTATCATGCAATTTGTCTAGTGAGAAGGAAAAAAAGTGTTTCAAAAATATAAACATTTTTATTTTCGTCATATTTTTTTCTTTTATTTTTTTTTTAAAGGGACTGAAATTGTCCCGTTTTGTGACTTTGACCCCTACGCCATATTGCGACTAAAAAGCCAACTTATATATGCAAGAAAAGGCTCTAATATATAATTGTAATATTCAATTCTTTTTCTAAACATCTTAAATAAATGAAAACAGAAAATACGATTAACAAAATTTAAAGTAAAATTAACTATGAAAAAAATACAGTAAAACACTTTAAGCCTAAACTAAATTATTCAACATAAAAACTTACGGTATTTACCGTAGCCTACTTTAAACATCAAACTACAAACAACTGATATTCGATGATATACATCGATGTTCAAGATTCAATACATTGAATCAATACTATGTGTATATCAAGGGCTCATATTTATTCATTATTTACATCAATGTATTTTGAATAGGTAGTTCAAAATTTAAAAAAAAAGCCTGAAGTTCTAACTAACAGCTTCTAGTCACATTATGTTTGCAAATTGTAAACATATAGGGCCTATAGTTAGCACCAATTAAGTTGTTTTTATAACAGAAATGCATGCATTAAAAAAAAATAGCCTGAAGTTTTATGTCACAGTATGTTTACCTGCATTCAACATTCAATAGTAGAATGGGCGTAAGTTTACTGTTCGACTCTAGCCGCCTAATATTTTTGCAGACAACGAAGTTGTTTTACATTCTCTCAACTGTTAAATGTTGAATACAGGTAAACATACTGTGACTATAAATAGGCTACTATAGGTGAGAATCTTTTAGGGTTTTTACTTATTATTCTTGCATTTCTATTGCCATAGGTTAGCCTAGGGTCGAATAGCCTAGTAAACTTGTGCCGTTACTTTTAGGTTGAAAGTCAGAAAGGGTACACTGAGAATTAGTCAACAATTCTTATAAAAGTTGTCAAGTTGTATATTAAAAAGTTTCAGGATATCCTGAATATAGGCTAGGCTAAACCTATAAACTTCTTGTGAAATCATATTGTTCAAGATTGTGTAGTTTTAGTTCAAACAAATGATTGAAATAGAATGTAAATAACTTCAAACGATTAAAGGACACATTTATGGCACTATTTTGAAATTAATTCAACATCTAGCCTATAATTCAACTACAATTGAGTATGAAATCACTGCAAATCTATGCCAACCATTGAAATAGTGCTTACTTAAGATATGTAACATGCCCCACCTAAAAAACGAAAATATTTTTGTTTTAATTGGATAACATCTATCCCGAAAATCGATGTTGAGTCATCTATTAGGTTAGTCAAAAGGTAAAAAAAAAACAGTAAAACAAGTAGGCCTAGACTACTTTTGAGTATTCAATGTCAGTAAACAAATGACATAAATTGAAGGAAAAACACAACAATTATAATTCTGTAACTCTTAAAACGTACCTATCAGTGTAATCTTTGCATACAACAAATCCTCCTTTACAGAAAGGAAAACAAATGTCACTTTATTTTACAACTTTTATCCATTTAACTAAACAGAAAAATATTGCAATATGGCTGCCACAAAGCCAAATAACCAAGATTATTATTATTGGAAAAATCCGTTAGGCTGTGGGAAGAATGTCATTCCATTTAAATTGTACGGAGTACGGTTGAGATTGTGAAGTCACAAAGTCACAAAATGTAATTAATTACTTTCATCCTTTTTGTAAATACAGTACCTAATAAAAACGATATATTTAAAATATTTTGTATAAGTAATAACTTCAATTTGTATATATATATATATTGTTATATGGTAAATTATATTAATAATTATAATAGATGTGTTTCATAATATGTACAAAGTATAAGTGTATACATACTTACAATCAGATCTTTAATTGTGATTTGAATGTTCAAAATAATATTAGAACATTATATTTCTGAAATTTAATTTGTACTATATTTCATTGGATGTACCTAATAAATATTATTTAAAGAATGTCTTTATTTAAAGGTAAGTCAATGAGTTATAGCAATAGGTAATTTACAGCTTTGAGTCTGTGTTAAACGGAACAATTATTCGTTTAAAAATTGAAGTTGCAAATCATTTAAGGTTTAGAAAATTATTATTATTTTGCTTCCAGCAATTTGTACGAGTTGACGTGTGCAAAATTTCAACTGCACAACTGCTGACACAACAGAACTGCAGTGAATTCCTGAATTGCCCAGTTAGTTAACCAGTTAGTTACTTCGTTATTTGTTGATGTCACAGATGCTTATGAAATAACAGAGGACCTATCGATAAGGTCTATAATCAAAGATAGTATGAATTATTATTATTAATCTATGAGTTAAAGTGAGTGATCAGAGTGATCAAGGAAATAAATAAAAGAAAAATGAACTAGCCTAAAATGAAATTATACAATAAAACAACGTAGACCAAGCGATTTTGGACTTTACAGGGGATGTTTATTTATTTTAGTTTCTTACTTCCACTTCTACAGTCTTGGTGTTCAATTCTGTGAGTCTAATTGAATAAATTCGATTTAAGATATTTTGATTTTATAGAAGTTTTCAGATTTGCACAATAATGTTTCTTTATTATTAGTAAAGACTAGAAAGAAAATTGGCAGACTTTTCGAACCCTGCAAACACTGTTGCAGACTATTTTTCATGCATTTTTATAAACATTACCCTTAATTATTTATGCAATTTTAGCAAAATTACAATAGACGCCCTCTAACCTATAATGCCAACTAAAAACTTGAACCTAAACTAACTTACATTCACAGTATGTTTACACTTTGTAATATGTAGGTTGGTACCACTACTTAACAGTCCTAGAAGTTGATGTTGTAGGTTAACCCTAGAATCCCAACGCTTAGGCCTATAAAAGTTTCATTTTTCCTAACGCTTAGTCTACGAGAAGACGAGTAAAATAAATGAATAAATACTTAAAAGGAATAAAGTAATTCGTTGTATTAGCACTTTAACAACACAAATGATATGTAAGACATAAAACTGAAACAGTTGGAACTAGTTTATTGCTCTTTTACACATTCAAAGCACCATTATCCTTGATGGTCACCACACATTTTTTTGAGCAGCGCTTACAAAAGAATCTTGTCAACCGTCGTTTCTTGGATGGGCAGAATGAGCAAATATTTCTTCTCTAAGGTTTTTGTTGTACAGGTTGAGTAAGATCAGGAAGTTCTCAATGCAGGATGTTGGCATCACAATTTATTGCTACTTAGACGCAATGTTATTCGAAAACTAACACCATTCCCAATGCCTCGTCTACTAGACTACGCGATCACAGTTTTCGCACAAATATAGGCCTACACATACAACCAGTTTCTAATACCCAAATTACTGGCCATCTGGGTGGCAAATTACTGGAGTGGTGGGGGCGGACACTACAACGTAGCGGGAATGGGGAACGAAAACATGGCGACCATCGTCTACCAGACAAAGCGTTGGGATTCTAGGGTTAAATGGCAAATACTGTAACCAACCAATAAAAACGGGAGAAGTGCAAGTTAGACTACTCGCCAAGGGTTCCATATCGCTAGCTATCCTAAAAATTTTGTCAAAATAATATTAATAATAATGAATCAACTTGTACTTAATATAACCACGTTTTGAATATATTTACATTTTTAGAAGGGACCAGTGATGTTTCCTGAGCATGGTATTGCTGTAGACCTACTCTTCACGAGTGGAAATACAATTTTCATTCCTTTTTTTATTAAAGTTTGGACCCACTTCAGTTTTCCTGTAAAGTATATTTGAGTAACTATAACACTGCTCTTTTTTCCAAATTTAGCTTCAGTATTTTTGTAAATAACTTGAATAGATTTTTGAGAAAAAAACATAGGCCTAACTTTTCAACAAAATTCCCACTACAGTTTCTTCTTACAGAAGCCAAATGAATAGTTCTAGTAACATTGTTCTTTTTTTTATTTAAGTTTAAGTAATTTGGAAATAGATGGGTTATAGAGCAATATTTTTAAAACCACATATAACAAAACTATATAAAAATAATGTGGATATCCTTAAATAAAACCCTTAAAACCAGTTGATAGCATTATAAAATTAGCGTTTTTGGGGTACCAAACTTTGGCTTCCTATTTTTAGTCCTTATTTTTGAAATGTAATTTCTTAGTTCTTATTTATCATTCTACAACTGTGCCAAATTTTGTTGTGATTGTTTATCTGTTCTGGAGAAAATTCTGAGACAGATTGATAAGCAAGTTCCATGAAGAGTCCGTTTTTTTGTTAAAAGCTACAGAATCCTATATTAGAAAAATGGCACTATCATTCAACATTTTCTGTGATGCACTTCACTTTGTACACACTATAACAAAATTCTTCTTTATTTCTGTAGCAAATTTCATTTAGGCTAGGTGCCTTATTACTTTGACATACCGGGTAACTTAGTTTTTTATAAACAAAGTTCTACATTAGATAGCGAGTGTGAACACCTGTTATATCCAGTGAGGGAAATAATACCTGTACCAAGTTGTTTATTTCGGTTCTGTAAAGAATCATCAATAGTTTATAGTGAATCTGATGGAGTGTTTATTTCACCCTTTTTGTTTTAAAATGAAAATGTTTACTATTTAAAAAGATAATATCTATTATAGTTTTCAGTATGGAAATATCCGTATCACTATCTAACACTAACCGAGAGAATGAAAGTACTAAACAAGAAGAAGTTAATTTTGAATCAACAGAAGAAGACGATGATGTTGACATAAAACAAGACAATATAACAAAAGAAAATGGTAAACGGTTGGTAAATGATGGAAGTCATAGTAGTGGCAATATGCTTGAGGAAGAAATAGACAATGAGTGGTAAGTTGACTATAAGATACATTTAGATGTCAATTAAAAATTAAATAATTTTTCAGTAATGATTTCTTTTTTGAAATACTTAGTTAACTTGTAATTAATCATCATCAGATTTACTACTGCCTGGCATGAACTATTTAAAACAAACGGAAATATGAAATGAGAAATTTTGTAAGGTATGTAGGAATAATGAGAATTATGTTCATATATTGGTAAGCATACTCCCTCACCGACTGTGAAATGCCATTACAAAATTTTTACAAACAAATTCTACTAATATATTTCATACACGTAGGCAGCTATTCAGCGCCTTTACGAGTAGACCAATTTCCCAAATACCTAAGTGGTTGAAACCCTAAAACATATCAAATTAATTTTGGAAATTTGCTCAAATCACTTCAGCGGTTTAGCTGCGTGATCAAATTATTTTAATACACGAATATAAACAAACCCATTTACTGGTGTCCTACAGGCTCTCCATTTTCCCCAATGTTTTAAAGTTTGTACATCCGTTCTTCAAAAATATTTTGAAGTTGAGTCCTCCAATTAATTCTGAATTTTTCATGTTAAATTACTAGTATTTAAATAAATGTATTAGGTAAAAATAAAGAGATGTGAATAGGTTGTTTTTAAAGTATATTGTACTTTTGTAGGCCGGAACCTGCAGTGAATGATTCTGTACTGAAAGCACTCATTCCAGTAGTGGAACTGGTAAGTTATATGTTTATATATATTTCTACTTGTATTTAGATAAAAGGCGGCAAGTTGAGCTTTGATTTGATTTGATTGTTCCTGATTTACAAAATTATAATTGAATTCTTACAAATAAACATAATATTTTTATTAGACTGGAAGAATAATCAAACAATATGTATCGACTGTATAGAACAACTAAGTAATGTATATGTATAATATTAATATATATATATATATATATATACCTTTTTTCCGTCTTGCAACTTATTTTCTGTAGTGTAAAACTACGCGCGTTTCAGGAACACGTTCCCATCTTCAGGTTTATACAATTTAAATAAAATTTTACTCACATGTGAACACGTCATAATTTAGCAAACACACACATACACACATATCAAACACGAATTATTGCACATATAAAATTAAAAACAAAAAACACAGTTTAAACATTTTTAAACAGCAGTCGACCAGTGACCGGTGCAACGGTAGCATGACATAAAGAAAACTGTTTTTTAAAAATGTTTAAACTGTGTTTTTTGATTTTGTTTTTAATTTTATATGTGCAATAATTCGTGTTTGATATGTGTGTATGTGTTTGTTTGCTAAATTATGACGTGCTCACATGTGAGTAAAATTTTATTTAAATTGTATAAACCTGAAGATGGGAACGTGTTCCTGAAACGAGCGTAGTTTTACACTACAGAAAATAAGTTGCAAGACGGAAAAAAGGTATATATATATATATATATATATATATTATATATTAATATTATACATATACATTACTTAGTTGTTAAACTATTGCAACTGGAGACATAAAAATGAATGTATAGAACATGTGGCTCTGACGGGCTGATCAGTCATTGCAGTGCATCTCGTGACTAGTGTTGCCAATGTAATTAAGAGATAGGCCTACCTATTAGCATTTACATTAAAAAAATACCTTCAAAAACCCTCTGTCTGCTGTCCGTAGCTAATATTGAACCCTTCAATTTTATTTTAGTTTTCTGAAGGGCCTGTGCCTGAAGGCTTCTTGACCAACCGACCTGGCCAGACTGGCACTCGTTTTGGGTAAGCTGTGAGTCGACAAACATGCGTTTATCCCAGGCTCAACATGGATTAATTTTTTTAAAGTTACTTTAAATCGCAAACATTCTGAAAATATTAGGAAATCTTCAATCGTGTGTGCTCAATAAAGATCGTTTTATGCGTCGTTTGGAGGAACCGGTAATGTGGATGAATGTAAATGGTCCGGCCGTCCTACGGTTTTAAATGATATGTTCTTAGGAAATATCATTGCTATGTACAACTAGAAAGTCGATCGGAAAACCATGTCAACATACCGGAATGTCTTACAGGAGTGTTCACAGAGTTCCAAAGAAACTCCGTTCGCATTAACATTGCTTATGAGCTTCGAGAATGTGGTAGGAGAAGAGACTATATTAGAGACTATGGTTTTTGCGTTTTATTCACTGTGGGGTTCCTAAGTGGGCACGTAAACAGCTATTGGAGTTCAAAAAACCCTTCCATTTTGTATAAAACTGCGTTACATTCACAGAAGATTTTAGTTTTGTATGCGATTTCGCAAAAAATATTCGCGGGCACAATAGTATTCACGGAAATAATAATAGCTTATTTAAATGATTGAGGTGATGGATAGAATAGGCCCTTTTTGGAATGCAAAAATGGATTTCTCACATGTTTTTTTCTATACAGTTGCCAAGTTTTATTATAATATTTTGTTGGTGCACCAGTTTGTACAATGCATTGTCAGATCAACATTTATGTGTTATATAGACAGGGATAAAAATAATTGAAAAATATCATATTTCTTTCTTCTTTAAAAGAATTTAGCACAAGTTAAATGAGTTCTCTAGAAGAAGGGTCTATGTATCATTTTAAACATGTTTTTTTTTTTTAATTTAAAAGGAAATTTTAGTATACATATTTACAAACTTTGTTTACTATCTAACTGAAATTAATAAAACTGCTGCCAAAAAGATTTGTGGATGACTACCTGTTTTAGAAGTACAAGTGAAAACTTTGAAAGCTTCTTTCTCAAAACATACTTTTGTCGGATGGGCCCTTCTTCTAGAGCTACTCCCTCAATTTAAAACTTGTAAAATTTATGAAAATAAAATAATTTTGTATTTTCAGAAAGAAGATTCTAAACGTAAAAGAATAAAGAACTCAAGGGCAAAAGATAACTCTATAAATTCATCAAAAGCAGACGGTAAGCCAAATAAAACATTATGTGAAAGTTTTTGCTCAGAATACCAACTTTAGTGCTTCATAAGTTAATGTTTTAAATTCAAACGTACAAGGTCTGATCGAAAAGTTTCAGGAGTTTTTTTTTATAAATTTATTGAGAAATATTACAACTTCTTCAACATTTTATTTTGTTTCATAATAACAACTTTGAGGTTTTGTGAATTCAGAGAATTTTTTTACTCTAGCCATTTTACAGAAAACTCCTCTGAAAACTTTTGTCATTGTTTGGCCTGTCAACAAGATCCTCGCAGACTTCAAACCAATGTTTTTTTTATCCTCTATCATCAGTCGTGGGTACAAACTTTACTGCAAGGGTCCGGGCCCGTGCAGGTTGAGTGACCACGTGAATCTTAATTATCTCAAGGCAATTCTGGGAAACCAAATTATCCACTGGATCCGAAGCCAGCCTTGATGAGGCTATCTCATAACTAACATTTATCTTACTTATAATAATTTTATAAACTAAATGAAACTACCGGTCAGGTTACATGTGGCCATGCAAGGCCGTACCAAACTATTTTCTTAATTATTAATTCCTGAACTACATTGTGGTTGGTAATTAATCACCAAACGGCCCCCACAACGTCGATAGCCCCGTGATGCTTTACTAGCCAACCATAATGATAAATTTAGCCATTAATTTAATTATTACTTCGCTATCCTAAATAGTGATGTCACTATGTTGGCCTCCTTCCACTGACATTTCCACTTTTTTTTTGTTATGATCTTTTAACACGAATCAAACGAAATATGTTTGAATTACCTTCACTATATTTCAGAATCCAAATAAAATGTTGACTTTATTTTTTGTTTAATTAACAATTGTTACTTTTGTGTGAATTAAAATACTGTAGGCTGAATTATAATATTGAATTCTATATAATTTAAATTGTTTATTTCAAGGTAAAAACATTCTAACACGAAACAATTTAAATTTCCAGATATGCCGTATTTGTGTGAAAACTGCAGCAAACATTTCTCATCCTTCAAACTTCACCAAGAACATTCGGTCAGCTGTTCTGGAGAAAAACCTACTGTACACATCATCGTCGGCACTAAGGAGAACCCGTACGAATGTCCTCATTGTAATTATTCTACTTCGAGGAGAAGAAGGCTGGAAGTTCACGTTCGAGTACATACTGGAGAAAAACCGTGCAAATGTACCGAGTGCGAGACTTGTTTCTCGGATCCGAGTGCTCTTAGAAGTCACTTCAGAGTTCATACCGGAGAGAAACCTTTCAAGTGTAATGAATGTGATTATACAGCTTCGAAGTCGAGTACAGTTAAAAGACACAGCAGCGTGCATACAGGGGAGAAGCCATACAAGTGTACGCACTGTGATTATTCCGCATCGCAAATAACAACGCTTAAAAGACACATTAAAAGGACCCACACGGGAAAAGAACCTCACAAGTGTATGCTGTGTGATTATTGTACTCTAGATTCGATTAAACTAGATCGCCACGTCAAAATTCATACCGGTGAAAATCCTTTTAAGTGCGAATTATGCGATTACTCCGCCTCGCATTTGAGTATACTCAAAAGACACGTTGTCGTGCATACGGACGAAAAACCTTATAAATGCGGTGAGTGCGAATATTCCACCCAATTTCCCAGTGCGTATAAAAGGCATATTAGAATTCACAGCGGAGTGAAACCGTTCAAGTGTAACGAGTGCGAATACTCCGCGTCCGATCCGAGTTCGCTTAAAAAGCATATTAAAAATCACGAAGTGAAAACTGTGGAAATAATAAAACTGTGATTGATTTTAATATTAGTTAGCCTAATTTTGAAATGTATAGTTCTAAAATATATATATGAGTCATTCTCCTAAAAGTGTACAGTCTGATGTCACCAAATATTCTCTATATCGCATATATTATTTCTCAAGACTATTTTTTTGTCGGTACGCCATAACTTCCTTAATACATCATCAAATTACATGAATGAGGCATCATTTTAAAGCTTTCCTTAACCACTACACGGGAAAAATAGACAAACAGCTTAAAATTCATGTTTTAATAACAAAAATTGATTTAAAAAACTTTTATATTATACTCTGTATGTTCCTAATGAAAGGCGCTATCTACTAACCATCTGTTTAACTAGCATGACAGCTGTTAGTTAGATTGTTTACACTGTAAGATTGTATAGGGAAACTGTTATTTATAAACCAATGTAAATAAATAAACTTAATTAACTGAATTAAATCAACGTGTTAAATCAGGTAAATGTAGGCCTACTCCGAACTTGCGAAATATTCGCACCGGTCAGCTAGTTATAATTTAAAAAATATTTAAAAACTAATGTTATATTATTTAAGTTTAAATACTAACACACTTACTAATAATGATTTATATATTACATATATTTTTGACAGATATTGTGCCCCAGCTATGTTTTAAAACGTTATTTGTATTGTAATCTTATTAATTTGTTTATTTTTAGCATAATTTGATTAACACTGGCGATAAAACATCTACAGTTATATGAAATAAACATTTATGAATTTAAATAAATTTCACACTATCTTTTTATTTTTATTTGAAAAGTGTCTTTCATTTTATGTGTGGTCATTCCTTCACTAGTTGTAAAAAACTCCAACAAAGTGCAGGGTGTTATTCCTTGTCCAAGAATTAGGAGGGAAAATAGTCATTTATATTATAGAATGGTTTTAGTGATTTTCTCTGAAAGTATAGTTTTATTTCAACTGTTCATCATTAATAAGTTGTTTCGTCATTCTTACTGCATCACTTCTGTAACCAAACAATTTCAGAAAAGAATGATCTCTATCATTTAATAAGGATAACTATATTTATATTTCATTGTGTATATTTCTTAAGGCAGAAGAATCAAACTTGTAACCTCAAAGTTGTAGTTGCTAAGCTTTTTGGATTTTAAAAATAGTCACTTCTGTAGACATCATTTCTGTGGACAGTGGTGATAAATTAACATCAAATGTTTAATTTAGATTTTTTTAAATGTTTGTAAATTTTACAAGTATCATAATATTATCAGGGACAGTCTTATAAGTATATTTATGTATTTTTTATTATTATAAATTAAAAATGTTTGTTCCCTGAACTGTAAATTTTTTGGAGAATGACCCATATGTAAATGAAATTTTACAAAGTTCTGCGGAAATATTTCTAAGGTTATCTCTCCTTCAACGTTTAAAGATAGAGCAAATACTACTTTTTCTGATAATTAGCGATCGTTTTGCAGTCGTGAAATTACTAATATTTATAACCTTACTTCAAACATGGAATATTGTATTTTATTGACAACTAACTAGTGTAAATATTTAGGAAAATATTTGTTTGTTTCCGAAAATTTTTCTGTTTAGGTTGACGACTGACAATTGATGAATAATTTTCAAACGGGACGACATAAATGTTCCGCAACAAAAAATAACAGTAAAAGTCATACAAAATTACTTTTGTATTAGAATGTTTGTTATTCAGCCTTATAATTGTTTAATTAATTTGTAACGATGGCGGTTCGTCACAAAAGTTTATTATGGTTAAAAGTATAAAAAAATGTTTATCCCGACTATCCAAAGTTTTAAAATTTTAATTTAAAAAAATGACTTGTTATTTATTAAAAATATATAGAATGTGTTTATGGAAACTGATAACTATTATTTATAAAAATGTAATTATATTTCAATTGAAAACTCAAATTAAATTATTTAAATTCATAACCTCAAAATGTACTTTATTATTTAAAAACAATCCTCTATAACACATGATATATATTCAACTTCCATCTTTTAAAGAATCACCTGTAACATACTGATCCAGTTACCAACTGAACTGTACCGCAGACCATATGACGACTGTGACGTCATTCAGCCGAACGATCCATCCCGTCAGAAACCTATCAGAGTACTGTTACACTCTGATAAGGTAAGGTTAGCCAATATTATTCCTTATAAAAATTATTAAATTTAGTATTTCGTAGGTTCGATCACTCTACAAGTACTTTGGGAATTGAATCGTTGATGCAAAAGAAAAGAAATCGACTCACATGACAACAAAACTGACTTTATGATTTTAATGAAACATATCAATAGACATATTCAATTTTCAGAATATTGAAATAATGAATATTACGTTTTAACATGGATCTCTCAAGATTTACAAGATTAATAATTTACTTTATTTAATAAATATATATCAATTAGAAATAAAAGTATATATTTAAGTATATGTACAGTATCAAAAATTTAAATGTTCTTAATACTTGCAAGTTTTACGCTTTGTCCTCTGATGTAAGTCCTAGGTTGCACAGTTCATTTTTTGTTACAAATTTAAAAAATAAATAAAAAAGAAAGGCACTGTTCCTAATTTACAGTTAACTAAATTTCACTTTTCTCTCTCCTAATTGAGCTGAATTCTTCAAATTCTCATAACAACAACCAACTTCTCACTAATAACCAAAGCCAATGTTCTATGGCGTAGTTGCCGCTAAGCTAGGCCTCCCAACACTTTTTCATAAATATTTCAAAAAAGATCAATGTTCTCTGCTACATAAAATAAATCGACGAACACTAGACACCGCCTAGTATTTTAAATTACTTATGAGAAACTTCGGCTCATCAAAAACTGAATTAAAACAACAAAAATACATCTCAACACGTCAAGAATACACACGTCCGATCTGCTTTGAGCCTTGTGAAGGACTGCCTAAAAGCCACGTGCTTTTTTAAGTGCAAGAACATAACTACTTCAACTTCTATTTCTTCCATACTGTTCTCGAACTCTCTAGAACTTTTAGTA
>JAGFPH010002747.1:14156-28106 GCA_018207615.1 Philaenus spumarius | reverse complement strand
ATACAAAGCTGTAGTGGGTGTAAAGAACTATCCTCCACAAATGACTAGGTTTTTCTAAAGACTGATGAATGTTTTAGTTTTTCAAACATGTTGTGATTGGTTTATATTGGAGTTTTACATTGTAGGGGTGATACATAGATGAAGGAATAAAGAGATAATTATTTAATTCATAAATTGAATCTAAAGGTTTCCTGGGAAAATGCTATTTTTTTCGCATATTGGTAAAACTGTATTACTACGTACAAACTCATCACAAATTTCTTTATTAGGTTTTGATCTGTTATCAACTTACCAAATCGAAAGGTGTGTAATCGACAGGTACTCTTGTTCGACTAATTTCTATAGTTTGAAAAGTCAAGTGCGTCATATATATACCATAAGTTAGTGTAGACAATGGTTTTAGTATGGGCAAGGAAAACATTTTATTCACAAATCCTGCAACAAATAAGAGCATAATTTTAAATTAAAATCGGCTAATAACATTTAAATTGGTGCTAATATAGCTGTTATAATTCGAAGCAGACTATACAGATTTATATTTTTAGTATCACTATTTACATTTGTTAGGGTACAAAAGCAGGACTACCAATGGTTTCTGTAACTACCTATTTTACTTGCTACTTTATCACCACAAAGATATTTCCTTAAGTTTCTGTGTCTATCTTAAATAAACGGTGCCAGAAACTGGCACATACTTTGCACAAACATATTCAAATTATCAAACAGATTCACTGTGACTTCATAATTGTATTAAAGTAGAAGAGGGGGATACATTAAAGTAGAGAGTAATTAATAAATATTATTATTAGCTAGAGAGAAAACTATTTGATCAATTTCGAACAAATTTGCCTCAAACATGTCAATTTGGCCTGTATAGATGCACAAAGAAAAGAGCTTTTGAAAAATGTTATAAACAACCACCTTTTTGGCCAAAAAAACTCCCAAAAATCAGTTATTATTATTATTAGCTAAACGAACATTTTTAGAAAGATGTGGTTTTTTGCAAATGGTAGGGTACATTGAGGGCTTCAAATACGCCAAATTTTATCAAAATCATTAAAGCCGTTTTTTATAAAAAAATAATAATTGATTTTTTGGGAGTTTTTTGGCAAAAAAATGGGTTGTTTTTCAAAATGTTTCAAAACCTTTCTTCGTGCATCTATACAGGACTAATTGATAAGTTGGTGCAAATTTGTTCGAAATAGTTTTCTCTCTAGCTTTGTATACATACAGACAGTCATAGAGATAGACATTTTGCAAAAACCACTTTTTTGGGCTAAGGGGGTCCCAAAACGGCTATTTCCACAAAAATCTCAACATCGATTTTTTTTTGCGATCACTATACTTTCTCTATACTATAGTACAGTGAGAAAGTAAAATGACACTTTTCCATGTAAATGACTCTTTTTTTCTTTTTGTAGTTGGAAAAAAATGTGAGCTCTTGTACGGTAATTGATAAGTTGTCAAGATTATTACAAAAATCATTTAAAGTCAAAACTAAATTTTTCCCATATTTCTTGACATATTTAACCATCTTTGTAGTAGCTGGAGACAAATTCTACTAATATATTTCATACACGAAGGCAGCAATCCATGAGTAGACCAATTTTGCAAATTGTTGGTTGAAATCCTAAAATTACAGTATTTAATTAAAAGGCAGTATATTTGCAAATGCATGGTGTACTGACGGCTTAATAATGAACAGCTAATTCAATGCTGAGACTATGGTCCTAGATATAAGCTATCATAGAGCTCCTCCCCATCCATCTTTCATAGGTTGTATCTGTCGACCTTTGCACCCGAGAAATTCTAAAAAAAGATTTAAGGGAACTAGGACATTATACCTCTTGGCAACCAAGCTGCTCCAATGGTAATCATTCACCTTTGAATCCAAGCTAGTGAGGGACTGTGTGAAAGTAGTGGATGAAATGGATGGAGTGAACGATGTCACCTTAAACGGGTAACTGGTTATATAAGTATTAAAGTCAAGAGCAGCCAATCATCTGACCAGATTGGCAGCTAAGATTTCCCTCATTGGTCCAGAAAAATATTGTAGAAAGCCACCTAGGAATGTAGTTAAAGATTGGACGGAGCAATGTTAGTCCCACCATTTTGATTCACCTCTTGGACTTTGGCAGGCAAAGGAGTTCCATTTTCCAAAGCCGATAGACACTTATGTATGAGACGACAAGATCTACAGCGAATGATTGGTCACTGCCCGGTTAAAAACCACCTCAAGAAAATGGAGTTAGTTGAAGATGGTTCTGCTCTAGAAGTAAATCGGCAGAACATTTTTTGTGTGAGTGTGAAGCACTTGCTCGCAGGACATATATGGAATCTGAAAGATTTTTGAAGTCCTGAGGAGTTCTGCAGTGCGAATTTTAAGATCCTCCTTAACTTAGCCTGGCCAACATCTGGGACGAACACTGATAGGGTTATAGTTTACAATAGATAACTTCTGAGTAGCAATAGAACAAAAACAGTGCTCATTTATCCTTAGAAAAGAGCAGGCATGTTTTAAATATATTCTCTTTGTACCGAAAAACATATACACAAAATTAGTTAAACAATCAACATGTTTGTAAGCACAGTGTTCAACTAATGTGCTAATATGACTATAATGTAACGTAATGCTGACGTCCAGGTGTGGTTTAACTTTGACAACTTGGCGTAGCCCACTCAAGGGACAACACACAACATGTTAGTAAAACTTTTTTCAATTTATGGTTATGTTTACAGTTAAATCATCACTTTACTTGTATTTAACGCCCAGTATTTGAATACATTCAATGCTATTTAACAGGAACTAATCTGTGATATGATACTTACCTCCGTTTCCTGTAATCCCAACATATATTACCCATACTAGGCCAACTGAAAATGTCGGCCTATATAAAGCGATGTAGAGTGAATCAACAAATTGCGGTGCCTTGAAGTCGATCTTTTGAAAAATTGTAATGGAGAAAATAACGCCGAACATGAGCACAGCCGACATCAACCAGCCACAGATAAGAGTTACCTGGAAAGTACAGAACTAGGCCTATTAGTTGAAATGTTCAACGTGAACAGCTACAACGTGCGAAATCATGAAATATTTTAAAATCATGACTTTTAGTAATGATGAACAATGGCAATGAATGAACAAGTCAGCTGTGACAACGAATTTAGGCTACATTGAAGGTGTATTGCATTGTCATGACGTCAAAAGTCATGTGAAAACTAATCATATAATTTGACATAAGATCATGACTTTTAAAGCCACGACAATGCATGTTTCGTCATTTTTGTTGTAAAAATTAAAAATTAGTTGCCTTGACATTGATATTGTGTCACATGATGGCAAAAGTCATTTTCATGTGAAACAAACACTAAGCGATCAAAGGCAGATGTGCAGTGGTCAAAGTTCAAGTTAGTGTAGAGGGGATATGAAACTGTTCTTGGCTTTAAAATTCATTAGTCTGTAACTAAATGCAGCTCTCTGAGAGTGTATTACTACACAAGTTTGTAGACGACGACTTGCAACTTCTATATCTAAATGCAGAACTATTACTGCTGCATTGTCTGCACAGAGGGACAAATTTAAGTTATGAGGATTAATTATGTTTAAATTAAATCTTAAAAATAAGTTGTCCTAGTTCAGATCCATGTGTAACACCAGTTTTTATTTGGTGACTAAATGACAAAGTAATTTGAACTGAAAAAAATGCGCTGTTTTAAAAGTAACAAAATAAGAGATCTGATTTATAAAAATTGGTCAGATTTGTACAGTTTATGTAACCTTCGTCATGCCAGACGCTATGATAGACTTGAGAAACACCAAGAAAAATAGCAAAAGAGTGTTCTTTGAGTTCAAGCCTATTGATTGTGGTTTATTAAAATTGATGAATCTTTTAGGCATATACTAAAAATGTCTAGGTGTCTTATCATACATTTTTCTAAGATTTATGACATGTATTTTAAAATGTAAGTTGGGCTAAAAGTTGAAGGACTTTTTACTACTACAACGTAAAAGTAAGGGCTGTTTTTTAATGAAATGTAAAAATAATAGAAAATAACCATTATTATTGTCAAATGCACAGTTTTTGGAGTCGTTGAGTTGAATCGTGACACTATGAAATTTGTAATTAATATTTTGTGTTGTGAAATTGTCCCGCAGCAAAGCATGGGTATTTGTTCTCGTTTAGCAATAAACTCTACAAACAATAACAAGAAGAAAGATCTATAAATCTTCCTTACAGATTCAAATACTCTTCCACCAAGTAAAATGCTTGTTGGACCAGATAACTTACAAGAGTTTTAAAACTGCATAATACAACTAATTAATGCTCTTCAAGATACCTGTTAATCCAAAACAATTTCCCGAGCAGTAAACCCAGCTCTCAACCTGAGCAAATGATAATTTTGCATTCTGTGATAATAGGAGATTATGAGCTGCACACAATTTTCGCATGTGCTGAATTTGAAAAGAACAGAACAGAAATAAAATAGCAGCTGAGAGAAGAACTCGCGCATGAGAAAATTGTGCAACACATGATAAAAAGTTTCATGAAAGGTGGTGTTTAATTTAAGAATTTGTCACAAGTATCATGAAACAGTAGAAGTGTCAATTAAAGAACCTGAACAATAGAAATGCTTAATTGCTAATCCAACTCTACTGTGAAGTTATGCTTCATGGCAGTTTCCGCAGTAGAGTAACAATATTGAGAAAAGAGGTTAGGCTTTAATGGGTAAAACGGGAGTTCCACACACCGAGAGACTGGTCTCCAGATGGTGCCTAACGCATTTCCTCTCAAATAAAAAAAAATTGCGTTAAAAAATCCTGTTTTAAGAATGTATTGAAGAATATTTTTTCTCAAAGATTATTTCTGTTTTTACACATGTTCACCAATTTAATTTGATCTGATTTATAAATGCTAGGTAGATAGTTAGAACTTTACTTATGGGGCAAGATTAGGACTGCCTAGTCCTCTCTACCGCCTAACCTTATTATGCATTAATTAACATATTAGTATAAGAAAAATAATATTACATATTGAACAATATTTGGGGGAAAAAAATTACAAGAAAACAAAATCATAAAAGTTTCAACAATAAAATGTTTGGTGAACAATTTAAAAGACAAAAAAGGAATAATAATAACAAATTTAAATATACTTCAAACTGAAATTACATTTTAGCACATAAATACTTGATGTACAAAATTATATAGATATTACACATATACTCTCTCAAACACAACCTAGGACGATCATACGTATAAAACAGTCTTCATAAAATTAAGATAAGCAATATTACTGCCAAATAAAGTAAAATATACAATTACTTATTATTAATCATCCATACATATGTATTTACAAAGAGTTAAAAAAGTAATTTTTTCATTGAGTTCTACATAATTACCCCTGATGGTTACATCAAATTATATGAGTTGGGGAAGCTTTATTGAGCATACATTAGTAACTGCTTTTAGAAAAAGATGTTTCGAATTCGGTCTACTGTAGCCATATCGAGTAGAATCGTGTGTGTCTTTTTTAATATCTTCGCAGCTAAAACTAGTTTTAAGAATATTTTTGAAACATACCTTAGAAAGGTTGACCTTCAGAAATCCTTGTTTGTACTGGTAAACAAAATATCCCAGCCCAAGCCCCATAAAGTACGATGCTGAACGCAAGTGGGTTTTTGTGTACTCCAGATCAAAGTTCCTCTCTGTTTTCCTGGACCTGAAAAGGAGATTCAGCATTTTCAATTTGGCTCGTGCCTTAAGTAACGTGCATAGATCATTTTAAACTATATATGGACCTATCCGATTAACTGATTTAATTTAAAATGTTATAATAATGACATGTTATATAATAATTACGGACTCTTTATACACATTTATTGATCGTAAAAACAACTTCAAGATCAACATAGTCTTCTGCTAGCGTTAAGCTTTTCGGAATCCTTCTACATAGAAACTTTTAGGTTGAATCGTCAACCAATTGTGCGTGTGATTCTTGACTTTTTGTTTTTTCCAGATCCCATTGGTTCTCTTGAGTTTGCAAACAAACAAAAATCACAGCTGAACCGTTGAAGTGAGTTAAGCTAATTTCAACTTCTGAAACGCCATAGATATCAAAAATCAACTGATTGTCCTCTTTGATAAGCTCACGAACCGCATGAATGTTGTCATCAGTAAGACTTGTGGCTTTCATTTTCCACACTTTCTCATCCACCCTTAAGACTTGCTGGCCCAAATAATTGAAAGTAATACTTTGTAATGTATTATGTAATGTATAAAGTAAACTGTGCCTTCAATCTAGTCTAAACTACCGATGGTTCAATGAATTCCTTTGTTAAAAACTTTATTATTATCCATTGTATAGTGGAGGATAGCAACTCCTGGTTGTACTGCGGAAGAAACTGAGAGTAACAGCCCATCAAGCGGGTTCCCTCATTCATAACACTACTACCTTCAACGCTGACTCTGCCAGTCAGGTCGGGATTATCTGAGGAGATGAGGAAAGTCCAGTTTATATTTGACTGACCTTCGTTCTGCAAACTTACCCATTGTAGTAAGTTGTAACATACTAGCGTGGTTTCGAATAGTTCACGTTCATCTTCAGGTGTTAACGTTATCATTCAGAAGATATCGTACTGTCTAGACTTTAGTTTCAGCAGTACCGTGTATACATAAAGTAATATTTATGTGTTTAAATGGCAAAACGATCTCATTCGATTAATAATTTCACACTTGATCATGTACTTTGTAAAATTAAAAACTTTTAAAAACCTGACATGAATACAATAAGCCTGTTCTTCATTCAGTGAAAGTTCAGAATGAAGCCTGTCTTAGGTTTGACGTGTTTTAGTATATAGGTTACAGGCGTGGCAATTCAGCTACGGTCACTTTTATTCTGCACCATGAGTTAGTCGAACGCGACAATGTTGCATGTGCCTTCTGTTAATGGTTGTAGTTGTTTTATTCGTTGGTAGTGTTAATATATAGTTTATTATAAGTGTAAATATTTTATAAATAGGTACATGTTTTTAATATGGAGAATCTCTCATCAATAAACAAACAAAAATGTGGTCATGTCGTCAGAGTTAGAAGAAACAATGTATTGTAAATATCTATGAAAATAGCATTTTTTAACTGTTCACAAAAATGTATAGGCTATATTAGAGTACAAAAGGTCATGCAGAATATGATGGATGTTGAAAAAGTACGGAAAAAGAGAGGTTAGATTAATTTTTTTTGTCAGTAGACTTTTAAAAAATTACTTAAAAACCTTTTCAACATAAAAGTTTTAAAACATGACATGAGTCACTCCTATATAATTTAGAGACTTTTTGCCCCATCATAAAAATAGCGTACCATAACATTGTTTCAATATGAGAACCCTAAATTATCTGTGCACAATGTTTCGAGGTTTGTTACATCGTAAAGGCTACCACAGTTTCAAAAACTCCAAGTTTTCATCCTCAGGCCGTACAAGCTGTCAAATCACTCATTAGAGGTGGTCACAAATAAAAACACACAATACTGTTAATACTTTCAAACACACTATTTATTTTGGCCAACACTATTTATTTATCTAGACTGTCTAGATTTGTCCGGTACATATTCGCACGTATATTTTGGCCAAAATAAATAATACGTTTGAACGTATTAACAGTATTGTGTTGTGTATTTTTATACATTTTTATATTTTTTTGTGACGACCTCTTGTGATGGTCTGAGGATGAAAACTTAGAGTTTTTGAAACCGAAGTAGCCTTTACGAGGTGAGTAAGGCTACCAACAGACGAGACATCGGTGTACGGGACACTTTCCGGTGTCCCAGCTTCTCGCAGGGAGAGACACCGCGCGTGAAGCCACAGAATCTGGTAGCGCGCTACTCAGTGTCTCATCTGTTGACACACATTTAATTGATAGTACATTTAGTGTCCCATACACTAGTGTACCGTACACCGGTGTCTCGTCTGTTGGTAGCCTAACCGACCACGAGACATAGACACAACATTTATATATATATAAACATGTGGTCCATGGCTATAACACAGTAATGAAACCTAAATTGTAGATAATTATAATATACTAATAACTAATTGAATTAAAAGTACTACAAACTAAATAAAAAGTTACTGAATATTGTAAATAATTTAAAAAAAACTTTTTGTTAACAGTTTTTTCTTTTTTAATGGGCCCGCTTTCCCCCGCTCCAGGGTTCCCAGCAGTCTTAATCCGGGCCTGGAACTGTGTTCCAAGTTTTTCAGCCTACTAGAAATACCATGTGTTTTTAAGAAAATTTATGACTTTGCTAAATCTGCCATAAATCACAAGGTGCATGAATGTTTTTTGTGAACAACAGTGAATAAAGTATGGTATCATAAATTCGCTCTTGCAGTTGACAGCATGTGAACCGGCCTCTTGCTATGTTACCATTGAAGAATTAAGTGGCTTCACTCTGAACTCTTGCTGAATGAAGTGTAGATGTTTGAGAAATTTTAAATCTAAGAAATTGTGAACTATATCGTATATAACGCTGGCAAATAGTTCCTGCAAAATAATATATATTTATTTAAAAGTAAGACTAATGTATCATTATGTAACCGCTTTAAGAAACATAGTATAAAATGAAATATGACTATTTTAAATTCTTACAGGTTAATAGATGATATTTGATTAAATTTAATCTTTTGAAAATGTTGGCCCACATTTTAAGCAGTAGATGGTAAAGGGTAAAAGCAAATGTTTAGAAACAATACCTTTTTACTTTATGTTAATACTCAAGATGATTTGCTCCAGTTTTGCTCGGACGGTCAACAGTACTAATTTTCAAAATGATTCCAAAAAGACCATAAAGTTTTGTATTAACACAAGAACTTACGCAGTTATGAGTGCTCCTGCTTTCAGTTCATGGTAGTTTGCGTTGAGAAACGATGCCGATATTGTAGCGACAAAACATCCAAAGATCAAACTCAATCCAAGTTTTCGGCATTTGTGTAGTGGTATCAGGAGTAGAGGTGAGATGAGGTATAGCTGCATGTCTGTACTCAAGTACCATGTCTGCGGCACACACTGGGAAAAAAATATTAGTGTTAGAACATGGTAGTTATAGGCATTAAAGAAAAGCTGACTATGAAATATGTATCAGGAGCAGAGTTGAAAGGAGGTACAACCACATGTCAGTACTCAAGTACTATGCCTGCAATACACACTGGGAAAGAAAAGTGTTAAAACTTGGTGAGTGTAGTCATTAAGAAAAATGGCAAAGGTATCAGGAGCAGAGGTGAGAGGAGGTACAACTATTTACGGTAGAGTCCCGGTAATTCGAGTCTCGATAATCCGAGGTTCCGTGTAATTTGAGCCACAAATAGCATTGAATGTGACCATGCATTGTGACACATTCTTACTGCTTGAAGGATACTGATCTTTAAATTTTTGTTTTCAATGAATCTATCAAGAGCGTTTGTACAATAAGTCAGCGGTATAAATGCTTAATATTTTTTATATTGCCCTGATCTATTGGCTGTACAACTAAAGTCATGTTCGGGGAGGGGGAAAAAATAACCGTAACATTGTTCATATAAGTGGGATAGAGTTATGCGCAGTTCAAGTGTCAATAAAAAATATGATTGTTCTGTTCTGTTTACAAAAGGTTTTGTTGAGATTTAACAACAGACAGAGATTGGGCAGAGCATCAATGACAAACTACAGTATCGGTACCTAGAGAATTCTCGGAAGGCAAAATTCTTGGAAACCGGTACCGTGTCTAGTACAACACGTAAGTCCTGCCCCCTATGTCCAGCCCACTTTCTACCAGACAGTGACCTATATATCCAGCAATCTCTTTCACAGCATAAGATTCTATTTTTAGTGTTGAAATAAAACTTCGAACTAAAGAAGTTGACTTCGAACTATCCATCATTTTTTTACATTGAAATCATATAAAGTTCAAGGGTTAACTTCGAATTAACGATAATTTAGAATTAAAGACATTCGAATTATCCAAGTTCTACCGTATATACAAAAATAACATCGAAACAAACTTTTCCCGGCACTGCAGTATCCCCCTGGCGTGACATCGCAGCTCGTAAACGTTGCAGTGTAGTTAAACAAAAAATTATTTATGATTTCTTCAATAAGTAAGTTTCTATTTTTTACTGTGTATAAAATTACTTTTTTACCTCAGTGTTCAACACAAAATAGTGTGAACACTATTAAATTTAATAAAACTTTAATTTTTTCGGAGATACGAGGACTATAAGTAGTAGTTTTATCTTAACCTCTACATATTCCGTGTAATTCGAGTTTTTACAATCCGAGGTACTCTCGGTCCCATTCAACTAGAAATATCGGGACTCTACTGTATTAGCACTCAAGTACAATGTCTGCAACACACACTGGGAAAGAAAAGTGTTAGAACTTGGTGATTATAGACATTGAAGGATAGTCATTAAGGAAAATGGAAAAGGTATCAGGAGCAGAGGTGAGTGGAAAATACAACTGTATTTTTGTATTCAAGTACAATATTTATAACCATTTATTCACTAATAATAATTGTTACAGAAGATGTTTTTCATCATGTAAAGTAGAACTTAGTAAGAAAAGATAGTAAAAACAAATCTACAAACTCACCGTACGAAATGAACTGATATAGAAATAGTTGCTGATATAAAGAAGTCCTGGCCACCAGTTTTCAGTGCAAATGTCTCTATGAGCTCCTGTTAACTTCTTCCACATCGGTCCGTCTGAGAAATGGTAAAGGATGACTCCGTCTACAAGGATCATCATCGCATAAACAGGAGTAATCCTGATACAGACAAACAATTTTACGATTTTTGATTGGTTATAAACTGGGTTCGTTTTGAAGCGGAATTAAATGCTTTTATTCAAACCAATATGCCTAGTGCTTGACAATATTTCAATCAATCAAATACAATAAAGTACAAATACCTGACGTATCGATGGAAGTAAAACTTTGGTACGTTAAAGTTCTTGTTATCCTCCATGGACTTGAGAAAACTATAAGTCACCAGAAGTCCTGAGAGTACAAGGAAGATCTCAACTGCTAACATCACATTGTGGACTGGAGCCAGAGCCCAATCTTGTAAATACTGGAATAATAAAATAAAATACTTGTACAAGCTAATTCCATAATTTGAAATATTATTTATTTCTAACTTTTAGGTCAAGTTTTGTTTAGAGTAAGCGTAAGTCAAGTGGGATCTTTTAAATTTATTACAAGTCCTGGTATAACGTGAGCTTAATCTTTCGATCTAGACATATTATTTACTAACTTAACTTTTATATTGATACATTATGTATTAAAATGAAATTATGAAAAATGTGTGTGGGAGAAGGAAGGGAATTGACAGTGGGTGTATAATATAAACTCACAGATTCCGGTTTAGTCAAGCCGAAGTTAGGCACAGAGAAACCTATGATGTATCTGTGGCCGATCACAATCCACACTATAGCTAGAAACCTTAGTCCATGCAGTATAGAGAGTTCATTATCATCTCTTTTCGTGCTCAACTTGGGCAGGTTCCTGTAAAGTGAAAACGAAGACAGCAGTCCTGTGCTCCTTACTGGAACAGATATGTAATTAAAAACTACAGATTAGCAAAGCAAGGTTCGTGAAACCTCAAACATACAAAGTCTGTCTAAAAAGTTCAGTGAATGGTCTACTATATCGGTATTCAACAATTGAAGCATGCACACGTACGCAGGTATGAACATGTCGGGAAATTGCAGTACTTTTACAGTCATTGCAACAGAGTGTTCCGAGAACTGTACAAAGAAAAGCCATAGAGCAAAGACACAAAATTAAGTTTGCTTCAAAATGGGTAAAACGGCAATAGAAACCCATGAGATATTGGTGCAAGTGTACAGGCAGGATGCTGTGAGTAAGAAATGTGTGTACGATTGGTTTGCAAGCTTTCAAGCTGGCAAAGAATCGGTGGAGGACGAACCGCATGTAGGACGACCATCCACAAGCAGGACGCCGGAAAACATTGAACGGGTACGAACAAAAGATCGGTGATCGACTCTGCTATTAATGGCAGAATAAATGGGTATTAGCAAAGACACAGTAGGGGCCGTCGTACATGAAGAATTGGGGAAACTCAAGATTTGTTGATGATTTGTGCCGCACATCCTAATAGATGATCAAAAAGCAAAACTTTTAAGGCCAGTGGCGATGTGTGACTGGGATCCAACTTTTCTGGGTTCCATTGTCATAGGAGACGAGACTTGGTGTTACCAGTATGACCCCGAATTGAAAAGACAATCAATGGGATGGCGGTCACCTTCTTCCCCAAGAAAAATCCAAAGTGAAGACCATGTTGATCACATTTTTTGACAAAGACGGAAGGAATTCGTTCCTGCTGTTTTTTTTGTTGTTCCCACGTTTTAAGAAGGCCTTAAAGGGATTACGGTTTGCGAACGTTGAAGAGATTCAGAACCAAGTGATGTCAATTCTGAAAACGATTCTACATGAAGACTTCTCCAACAGTTTTGAGGTGCCTATATGAACGTTGTCAGAAGTGCGTTGTGTCTGGTGGCGAGTATTTTGAAGGCCAATAAAGGTATTTCTAATGTACATTCTGTTTTTATCATATCATTCACCAAACCTTTTAGACAGACCTCGTATGTTGTTTGTTATGAAACAAAACAAAATAAAATGGGTAAATTTTACATAAACTAGGGCTAATTTACAAATTAAATATTTTTCTTTGCATAAAATTTATCAAAACAAGGGTATCTGTAGGATATATACACACAACACATTACAATCTGGGCACTGATAAATTCTGTCCTTTTACTTTTGCTCTTTTGTTGTTGTATCGCAGCAATGCTTTTGAAATTTAGTTTTTTTGTCCCTCTATCGTCCGAAACAGACGTATAGGATGTTCGTTGCGACTTGGTACTACTGGTTTTGTGATAATAGCCCTTTCTTTTCTCGGTGTGCGATACAACTCAAATATCTGTCTAGGGAAGACTTTTATAATTGGGGAGCTGTACAATAATATGCCAAACACACATGTACTCTAACTAATAAAATATGAAATGAGGATAAATGGTGACCACTCCGAGTCTGAACAACAAATACAACTCTGTGTATTTTAGTGTGGCATAGTGCCCAAAACACAGGGTGTGCTTACTAGTGTGCAGTCAGATAATTGGTTTAACAATTTACCCGGGAAATAGCGCTCAAACACCTGTAGAGCCAAATGATTGGCTGTAAGACAGTTTCGTACAGCGGTCAGTGAATAATTTGTTCCTGAACAGCAAACCACGCACTCTAAAGTCTCTCCCTTCTCAATAAAGAGAGTTACTCTTCCATTATTCTAATCAGTCATTCTAGTGACTTCGTATTAAAACTATTTCGTGTTAAGTGTCTTAAAAATGTTCTATGTAATTCTTACCTTTACTAAAAAAAGCAAAAAACAAAAGCTATATAATTAAAACTTAACACAATAATATTACTTACATATTATAAACAGAAATTGCAACAATTTATGTGCCTATTTACAAAAGAAAATAATCACAAAATAGCTTTAAGAAAATACAACCTGAGCACCAAAATACGATTTTCCAGTGTGAAAAAATAATTACATTAAAAATCAAACTTTCATTCCTCTTCCCAATTCTTTGCGAATAACCACAGATTTTTTAATTGTAACAGAGTTGAAGTGATGACTCTGGTTTACTAAAACAAGATTGTGCATTTTAATGTGTCACAAGAAGAAATATATATTATATTTTTATATTCAGGTTTGTTTTACGTTCATAACTCTACATTGTGTTTATTTTGTTATCTTTTATGTATTCATTAAAACAAATAATTACCTTTTGAAGTGCTGTAGCAAAACCAGTCAGAGAAGGTTGCCAGCAAGACCATCCCTACGAGTCCAACAATAACGGAACTATGAAATAAAGTAACATGTTAGATGTAATATA
>JAGFPH010002746.1:155383-173720 GCA_018207615.1 Philaenus spumarius | reverse complement strand
GTTGGAAAGCTCCTAGACCTGTCAACCCCTCTCTGACCCTCGTCAACACGAGAGTGGGCGCTAGATGGACATGGCGCTCGTTGGACAGGGCGCTCGTAGGAGGACACCACTCTCATGGTATTTTACGTTTTGATTGATTTTTGGAGAACTTGATGGGTTTTTAGAACTTTTAAAAAAATAAAATGTGCAGAATAATCTCATATTCAATTTTTTAGTTAAAACCTCAAACAATTTTCATTCCTGTACAAAAAATCTTAATTTTTTTGGGAGGTAAAAAACGTATATAACAAATGTGTACCAAATCAGAAGAAAAATGTGGCAGCTAGAGGGTGAACTTTTATATAGGCTGTATAATGACACCCCACTCTTGTTCTGGAGACCATGATCGGTGCTCATTTACCCCTCCCGAACTTAGGTCTCACACTAAGACACTCTGCGATAGCTCATCTTTCCTATGGAAACAGCATGCTGTATAACAACAGTAAGCCAAATTTCATGATTGTACCTTTACACTTTCTGTAGAAAATGTACTGTGACAGTCATGGGCGCCCATACCAATGGGCAGAGCCCCCCCCCCCCCCCCCCCCCCCCCCGCAAGGAAAATATGTATAATATTAATTATAGTCAGGTATTTTTGTTTAAAGAGATTAGCACTAAAATATGTTTTAAATGTTATGTGCCCTTTGATTTTACATACTTATTTTATTTTTTACAAGAGATGAAGCATGAGCTGCAATGCACTGTTTATTGAATATATTCCCAATACTGTAGTTGGCGTGCGAAGCACGCAATGCTCTGTGTATTGAAAATACTCCTAATACGGAGGTTGGCGTGGGTAGCATGCAATGCATTGTGTATTGAAAATACTCCCAATAGGGGGTTGACGTGCGAAGTAGGAAATGCACTGTGTATTGAAAATACTCCCAATAGGGGGTTGGCGTGCGAAGCACGCAATGCATTGTATATTGAAAATACTCCCAATAAGAGGGTTGGGAGTGCAATACACTGTACGTCGGCCGCTTCTCAGTGTTCAGTGCCAAGCTCACATATGCGTCCTTAGCAGTGAACGTGTTAAGCCCTTTACCCCGGTCTAGTCCCCCTCCTAGAAAATATCATATGGGCGCCCATGGTGACAGTCAAACAATTTCAGATCCCTAAAAGTGCTATGACCGTTCTTTGGTTGTGTGTAGGTCTTGATGAATCGCTTACTTAATGTAAAATAATAAAATACACACATTATGCTCGTAATTTGCTTGGAATTCCTCTGGTCAGACGAAACAGTAAACTTTTAACTCCGTTTGAAACGTACGCAAGACACATCTGGGATAACTATTATATTATTTGTGTTCCACCAACGTAGACTGTCTCCTAGAGGGGGTCTTGACTAATTAGTTCCGTCCTGTAAGGTAACGCAACCCGATATCGCAGCTAAGTGCTGATATCTCTCCGGTATATTTATCTGCAATATATATTGCTCTTGGTCTCATTAACGTCTTGGGTACGCTAACATATGATGTTCGCACTTACTCGTAAATGTCGTTGAAGAAAATGTAATTGGACGCCATTTGCGAGTCATGTGTTGTCTTTGCGCCATATGTTTACTGATATGACTTTGGCCCTTAATTGGGGGCTTAAAATAACAGAGGGGTTTGGTTGGCGTTAAACATTTTCAAGTACTTTAACAAACTTTATGAAAGAAGAATAACTTAGTAATCCACTCTTGAAGTATGTTTTTTGTTATTTTCCTATCCTAACTAATTTATCTTTATCGTTTATAAACCACTAGTGGGTGACTCGCTGCGAAGCAAATGTACACAGATTATTGTACAATCTGATATTTTAACGGAAATGGCGATTGATTACGACAGAGGCACTTGGATCGATTTAGGGTAGAGGGATATAGGTTACCTAGATCCTGAAGCGTGTTCAGTGCGGTCAAACTTTTGCGTATACGTTAGAATATTTTTAAATTACCAAGCAACTTAAAAGCTGTTGATTGTTGAGAAAAAATTTGTTGCCGAGAAAATTAGAATGGTAATAAATGTGAATTCTTTTAAGGAACTCGTGTTGGTTCAGTATTGGCCCAACATAAAAATGTGTAAAGCTATTGGTTCAAATCAGCTGTTTTATTTACAATATGTAAACACAGATTTTTGAATTATATTACGGTAATCGTTTTTGTTGAATTTTATTTGTGTTTCCTTTGTTTGGTTAACCTTACACACAAAAGCTGTTGGTACTGATTAACTGATACTAAGTTTGGTAAGTTGTTGCTACGGCAATGCATGTAAAAGCGTTCAACCAACGTGTGTTGGTTCAGTTTTTTAACCTACAATGTTTGCTGGCTAGGTCATGTACAGAGAAAAGTATATAATATATAAATGATTTTTACAATTGCAGCAATACTGGTGTAGGTTGAACGTTTCACAAAGTAGCCAACTGTGTTACAGTTTTAGCTAAGGATATCTAACCTTCCCTAAAAATGATGGTGAACTTGTTCAGAAATAATTAAGTATTTTTAACTTCAAGCTAAGAAAATAAAATATTTTCTAAAATCGGGAAGTTATTGGTTTCACCCCGTTTTTCGAAAATCGAGTATTCATTAGATCTCGACGTTTTGAGGTCCTAGGAATCTTCCCTGACCACTCCCGAGAGGGTGTCACCCTGTCTGTATGCGTGTGTGTGTTGGTGTGTGTGTGTATGTAAGTATGTGACCCACTTATAACTTTTGAACGGCTTAACCGATTGGATCCTACCAAACGGCGTTCTAAAGAGTTCCATCAAACTTAGATTTCCTGAAAATTTCAACTAATTCGGACCGGTAGGTTCTGAGAAATTTCGAAAAAACTAAGAAATAAAAAGTTTTCAAATCAGGTTTTTTTGGAATAACTTTTAAACGGCTTTACCGATCAATTCCAAAATCTAATCAGCTTTTAACATTGAAAAGCGACGTCGATCGCTAACAGTCCGGTCAAAATCGGTTAATTCGTTCGTGAGATATCGTGAACGAAAGAAAACAAAAAAAAAGTGTTTTTTCTCAATTTCTCCGAAATTTTTCATCAGAAAAATTTTTGTTGTCGATTCATTCAATGGACTCGAAAAACTGCATCGATTACCGCAAATCGCATAAAAATCGGTTGATTCATTCGCGAGATATCGTGAACGAAAGAAAATAAAAAAAAGTGTTTTTCCTCAATTTCTCCGAAACTTTTCATCTGAAAAATTTTTGTTGTTGATTCGTTCAATGGACTTAAAAAACTGCATCGATTGCCGCAAATCGCATAAAAATCAGTTGATTCGTTCAAAAGTTATGGCAGTTCAAAATTTCAAAAAATAGTGTTTATCAAACTTTCATCATACTTTTGTAATTAAACTTAGCGGGAAGTTACAGGGATGGCCTTTAGGGTCAATCGTTTTCCAAATTTTTTTAAATAGCATCTTATTTGAATTTTTTAACCGTAGTTGTTTGTAATATAATAAGTTTGTAATTTACGGTACTGTTATAAATTTGACCAGCAAGCGCTCGCGAGGGCAGCATTTTGGACTCCTTTTAAAAAAAATTGAGCTGTACTTTAACTGACACATCGGGTTTAACACAAAAACCTACAGATATTCTTTAATAAAATATTTAGTTGCACGATGTCAGTCGAAAAAATTTTAATCAGCATTGCTTCAAGTTCAATCAATATTCTGTACACCACTGACGGCCAAGTTACCGCCTTGCTATCGCTTGTGTTAAAACATTTCACTGCAGTGACAGACGAAAGTATAAGTAGTTATATCAAATATTTTGAGTATTATTCTATTATATTTGATATATTATAATGCGCATCTTATATGTAATTAAAAATACCCATAATAGAGTTTGTATGGCTAGTAAAGTACAGCGTAATGTTTTTTAGAAAAGGTGGTCAAAATGCCGCTCACGAGAGCACTTGCAAATTAAATGTTTTACAAATTTTGTACTGCAAAACTATTTAATTTTAAAATTATTTGTATACGTGTGCACGTGTTTCATATGATATCCTTTGAGATTCCTAATGTTTATTTCTTTTGTGAAAATTCAATGGAAATCCGAAAACTAATAAACAAAGGTAAGCGGTTAAAGTGCCCCCTTGCTATATCGCGCATGTGGAATCAAATAGGGCTTGAAGGTTAAATAATTAAGCGTTAAAATTGAAGATTATCTTGAAAATTATAGTCTTGTGTCATTTGAAGCATATTTAGAGGCTTGATGTGCTATTCAAAAAAAAAATTTCATCTCCATTTTAATGTAAAGCATGACATCCTAATCAATATATAATTTATATATCTTAAGTTCAACGTTTTTAAATATTAAACGAACATAAAAGTATAAAAAAAGAGGAAAGATGCACACATGGCAAAACTTTTAAATAATTCCAACAAACTAGTAACCTATCAATCATTTTCAAACAAAAACCTTAATGTGACAGTAAATTAGTAATAATAGAAAATACTATAAAGCAATGAATGCATATACTAATACAAATTGCAAAGTGGCAAATAAATAAGAAAAAGATTGCTCACTTTGCAGAAAATGTATTGAAATAACTGTTTTTGCACTGAAAAAACTCTAACCGTACTGCAAAGTTAAAATTAATGTTAACAGTTTTTCTGCCATGGTGACATCTATAATGTCATGGTTACTTTAGCGCTTGAAATATTTGCATTGCTGTAAGGTTTTTTTAATGTTGAGTTTTACTGTAAACTCTAATGTAGTAAAATGTCATAGTTAATTTAATATACGTAAAGGCGATGATTGCAGTCACTAAATTATTTAATGTAACTATAAGGTAAATCTAACGTAATATACATCTAAAAAACGGAATGAAAACAATACCTTAATATGTTCACAATGTTAGCTTACTTACAAGGCATAAAGGCGGTTATTTATGCAGTGAACTGGGTTACATCCGCTATACATCCTTTAGACGGTAGCCTTTTCCTGTTTTAGAGTTACCCTGTCCACAATTACAGTTTCTCACGTTTTTACGAAATTTGAATTCAGTTTCTCTTCAGTACTCGGTAGACTAACAAGTAACAACAAAGACTACACCAAACAGCTATAACTAAAGTACTTCGTTGTCGATCTTCTTGTTTTTTTAACATACATGGATGATGATGTAGAATCTTTGTTGACGTCATGGGAATTTCAAAATTATATTACAATTGTTGAAGGTAAGTTCAGGTATATACATAAGTTAATACAGTATTATAATTAGATGCAGTAATTTTAAAAACTACCATAATAAATACGGTATATATTCAATGTTAAAATTTCATTACAGGTTATTGGAGGTTGCCTGACGTTATACATAACTTTGTCATACTTTTTTAAGATATATAACTAATCTATTTTCTATATATTTTAAATTATTGTTTTAATAATCATTCTGGTAAATATTTAAAATTCATTCTAGTAATCTATTTACACATAATTAGTTTATTATCAAATAATATACTTTCATTTCAGAAAATGAAATAGATATACTTGCCCTGTCCAATATGGAGGAAATCCATGTAAAGGAACTTATTTTTTAGTACCTAACTTCCATTTAACTGATTTAACATTACTACATACAACTACACACAATTCATTCATATTATATCTTTTCAAGTAAAAATATAAGGCTTAAAGAAAGAAAATTAACAACCTAGCATAATTGTACGTAAGGTATTTCGCTAAAATATTTGTTAATAACAACTACATCTTACAACAAATTAAGGATTTGTTAAAAAATATTTTAAAAGATTCAGTTTGGTTGTTTAGCTGTTTAAAAATGTATTAATGAATTTTTAATATGAAGGAGTGGTTTTTAAGATGTACTTTTCCATTAAATCCTCAGTTAGACTGTCAATGGCATCAGTCAATTAACATGAATTGTTTTAGGAATTTTTACATTTGAAATGACAGAGCCTTATTTTATTATTTTGTAAATATTTTTATGTTCTCCAAAAACCTAACAATAGCATATACAAAAATATTTGGATAATTAATTTTGATTACTTTTATCAGAACTAATTATTCTGATATTTGAAATAATTTATGTATTTAAAATAATTTACGATGTTTACGAGTATTGATCAACCCTTGTTAACGAATTATTAAAACTAAGAATGTTTTTTATTAACAAAAAAGTTACTTCAAACTAGATTAACTACTACTCAAGATAATAAATATCCATCTTCAGTGGGAAATGTCGCAGTAATTAATTAAATTAAAAGTAATGAACTCATTATCAAATACGGTAACTTTAAACATAGAATTTAGGTTAACATTTTAAAAAGTTGTAATTTAAAGTTTGAAATCTTTATTTTAAGATACAGTACAAATGTTATGTCCTTAACTATGTAAATAACTACATACATTAATAACTATGTATATTATATAATATATTTTATAGTTGTCTTACACTTAATTTTTATTTTTTCCAGAACTCTTATTATAGCTCCTTTAACTGAAGGACCTCGACAGTTAGTATGCAGGGGAAAGCTTGTCGACAAATTTCGAAATAAAATATCGGAGTTAAGAAAAGCTGTTTCTGTTGTGACAAAAATAACTACGGTTACAATAAACATACTATATAGTAATTACAATCTTAACTAGTGTTATAACTGTATTAGTATGAAGTTCACCACTACATCAACTAACCTTGCAAGGATGTTAGTTATACTGAAACACACAGAGCAATTACTCTTATGATTACAATAACTAATATGAGTGTAATATTTTGTAGATGTATTACCTAATTTTATTATTTTTGTAACAATAACAACTAACTTACCAGTAAAGGAACACTACAATATTAAACACTCTACCTAATGTTATAACTACATTAATTTATATTCACTACTACATTAACTAGCCTTGCGACATAGTTAGTAGTGCCTTAATGTCATAGAAACATTAGGCTTACTGTTGAACTTACATTTGCTGCTAAGTTAATAACATTGATATAATATTAAGAGATCAAGAGTAGCTTACTTTAACAGTAAAGCTAACTACACCCTGCTGACCCGTAAACAAATATTTCTTTTACCGCAACATTAATTGTGTTGCTGCAAGGATAGAGTTTTTTCAGTGTGGAATGTAAGATTTGACACATAAATTTTCCAGTTTCCGGTACAAAGGAATCTCGTCAAATAAGTTCAAATTCAACCGTTAAGAATTTGAATACCTTTTACAGTTCATTTCTTTATTTTTACTTTTTAAACATTTCTAGAATGCATATTTCTGGAATACCTATTTTAAAATATGTCTTATGAACCTACAGAAGATGTACTATGAGTTACTTACAGTTTCTGAGATTTGCGATATCAGACAGTGTGTTGGAGAGTCATGGTGTTTTGCTATATTAGGCGTATAGTATATTTCTCCTTCAGCTACTTTAAGAGGTATTTTCCGCCTCATTTACCTCAATTAGTTTTGTAAATATGAGGTACATGTTTTAATAAAATGTATGCCATAGTACAATGCAAATTATTTACTAAAGCTTTAGCTGGAGGAAAATATTGTGAGTCTTGCAGGAAGAAAGACGTATGCAAATTTATTGCTACCTACTTTCTTTTAATGTAGCCGTAAGGATGTATATTCTTCTATGTTTTTAGAACATGCTGGGTCGTTATGTAAAAAAAAGGACATTTCTGTGTAGTAAATACATTATATGCTACATTCTTTAACTCCTCAATTAGCTTAAAATATTTATGTGTACAATTTACTTCCAGAAATAACCTGTTTAATTTTGGTACTACATTTTCTATACATATACTACAGATTTCACTGTTTGAAAAATTGTCAACCAGTTTTTCAGAAATATGATTAACATTAAACAGACAACTGGCAGTTGTCATTAAGAAATGTAAGTTCAAAGTGTTTGTGAATTATTGAATTTTTACATATCTATTAAACTGTTTACTATAGACCATTCCGTAGAAAATGTTAGAACCGATTAGTATTTTAATTTCTTTTATTTAGGCCATTGATTTTCTGATTATGAATACGCCTATTCTAAAGTATAGTTGTTATAATAGATGTGTCGAGAAGGGTTTTTCTTTGTACCAAGTATATGGTCATTGGTACACTAAAAGTAAATTAATTATATTATTACAAAGAATACCGAATTTTGCACAAAGAAATCTGTACAAGAAAGTTAGTATATCATTATTTTACATTGATCTACATTTATATTATAAAGAGGTAAAATCTGTTTGTTTGTATGTAGGGGGTAATCTCTGGAACTACTGAACCAAATGAAAAAATAGTTTTACTTATAAAAAGCTACACTATCGCAGAGTAACATAGGTTATAACTAATTGTGATAAAAACATTTTTTATTTCAATATTTATAAATTTAGTCAGAAAAATCTTAGACTGGTTATCTTAGTACATCTTAGTGTTGGTTATGCCTAGACTGATGGACCAACACAAGTATTTACATTTATTACCATAGCAACCAATTGAATAAAATAACAGATAAAACAGCTGTTTGCTCTATTATTTCCTGACTTTCAACTTTGAAGCAATTATGTGTACTTCTAACTTTTAGGTTAGGTTTTTATTAAAGTGTAGACCTGAGCCTTGCTGGTTCTTTTAACCTTTATTATAAAAAATTTAATAAAGGTTGTAAAATATACGAAATAATTTGATTTGAACATTTAACATTATTTACCATCTTAGCTTTGGGGGTTATTATTAATCCTTTATTATA
Source organism: Philaenus spumarius (assembly GCA_018207615.1). Taxonomy (NCBI): domain Eukaryota; kingdom Metazoa; phylum Arthropoda; class Insecta; order Hemiptera; family Aphrophoridae; genus Philaenus; species Philaenus spumarius. The sequence continues at coordinate 164,991 of JAGFPH010002746.1, read as the reverse complement.
AAGATTGCATAACATGATTATATGTATAGAAGGTTCCAACGGGGTTGGCATGCGGAGCACGCAGGGATTTCCATTAGTAACTTAATAAACTTATAAATTTTTCAAAACTTCTTTCACTTTAACTAAACAAGGTTTTATTTATTTTCCAAGAGAAAGATTGCATAAGCTAAGTACTAAGGACCAAAATATGCGCATATGTTAAGACATCGACTACCGGAGAGAGTGAGAGAGTAAGTGTAGGACTGTAATGTTGTGTAATTTAGTCATTGATGTGGTACGTGTCTTGTCTAACCAAATAGGGCAGTCGATGCGCCGAATAAAGCCTCCGCAAAGTGGGTGACGTTTCGAGATCAGCTGGCTCGGCATCATCACGGTTACAGACCGTTACACAAGACCGATTGCAGCATCGATTATTGATTGTTGCGGATGACAATCGATCACTACAAGTCGAGGTTGGCTAAGTGCGATCTTGTGCAGGGGCTGACTGACACGGGCCGCATTCGTCCTTCCTTCTTTGCGGAATTCCATGACTGAACTTGTAGCCTCATTAAATCGAAACATTCAAAGCGGCAACATTTAGTTATTGTAAGAGTACTTCATTAGAGAGGAATCAAAGAGGTCCATCTTTATTAGTACAACCGTAGATAGAAATCCTTTTACAAGCGAGTTGGATTAACTTCCTATCTGAATTTTAAATACAAGCCTTCGTCGTCAACTTACATTGCAACGGAATTTAATTGATTTAACCTTTTACAATTATTAATTTTATAAAATTTAAATACTAATCTATACATTTAAAGGTTAATTTTATTAAGAGTACACCTCTTTCTTTCTTTCTCCTTTCTTAATTTCCAAATATGTTTGTTTTTGTCCCAGATATAAGTACAAAAAGTAAAAAAAAAGTTGACAATGCAACTAATTCCCATGCACAGACCTGTGTAGTGTAATGTATAATACATATTACATGTCGTTTGTGGAACTCTTTACCAGATTACCTTAAAACTATTGTTAACAATGTTCAATTTGCAAAATAGTTAGACTTGCTTTTCATGAATGCTATGGATTTGGAGTGACAACTTTTCTCATTGTGTCATAAAAATAATTTGTTTATTTAAATTGTACAATGTATGAAAGTGCACGTGGATATTGTTTATACGTAGTTTATTTTTTTACATCAATAAATATGTTGAAAATCATATTTTGTTCATTTAATGTTTTAAACTAAAAATAATTTGACTACATTATTTTGTAAGTTCAAACAAAATTTATAGATTTATAATTATTTCTTTGCCTTCTTCATGGATTTATTTTGTCTTCTTTTTAAATAGACAACTTATTTTTTGTTTCCTTTTAAGGTTGAGTTAAGTCAGTAAATATGTATAAAAATTTCAGTTGTTTATGTTAAACAAAATGGTGTTTATTATGTATGGGTTAAGTTTAAAAGAAGAAATGATGGTGTATCAAATCCATCAATCGGCCACCTCTATTTTTAATACGCTTTTATTAGCTCTATATGGATCTATGTAACGGAATCTTTGAACGTGATTTTCACCCCCTTCAAAACGTCGTATTGATTTGAAACTTTGCACACTTATCAAGGACCGATGAAAATGCAATATTAATTTTGTTGGGTGTAGTAAGTAAGCACTGATCATGGTCCCCAAAACACGTCTTCGGGTGTCATTTAACATTTTATATATTACACGGGCCTATATGTACTTATGTGTTCGCACTCTACCGCCCGCATTTTAAATCCAATTTGGTAAACATTTGGTACACAAGTTTTTTTTTTCTAAGACGCTCAGACGAGTTAGTTACCCAAAAAAATCCAACAATCGGAAGCACGTTTTTGACTGGAACTGAAATTGTTTGAGATTTTTCACGACGATATGCAGAAACTTCGGGAGCTCATTAATTTTGTTGGGTGTAGTAAGTGAGCACTGATCATGGTCCCCAGACTAAAAAATAAGAAAATAAATAATAGTTTAAGCAACTACAAAAATACGCTTTAAAAGCAAACCGAACTAAACATTTTAAAATAATTGTAAAAAAAGCGTGGGGGCAATACTATATTTTTATAATAACTCTACTTTTATAAATATCTACCAATGAAATATTTGTAACATTTGATAAAAACCACCCTACGATTTTTTTTATAATTATTTTCAAATTTTTAGTTCTGTTTGCTTTTAAAGCATATTTTTTTAGTTTTTTAAACTATTATTTATTTCTGCCTGTCTTCTACTTTTCACATTTTGCGTCTAATGATCAATTTTAATCCACAAATTTAAAATTTCGTTACTAATATATTTTATAACACAAAATTGTTAGTAATCCTGTACTGTTTTCAAGCTAGTCCTACTCTTAGGGTTCTAGCTGAACTCCATGTCACCATCATTTGTTGCCTACATCCAAACACGGTTGTGCAGGGTCGAACACAGTCGATGCAATTGAAGATCTTTACGATTCGCGATTAATCTGTCTTCGTTACTCTTAATGGTATAAACTGAAAGCTTTAAGACAAATCCGACACCAGATAATAGAAAATCTAGCATTCTATAGCATCGACTTTCAAATCCAAGATATGTAAATATTTATATAATAATCAGATTATTAAACAAAATAATTTACATTTTACTAAGGTCCACAGCAGTAAGGATGATTTTGTAGAATGTTTTAAACTTGTGTTTACACAAACATATGTAAAGTAATCTTGTTGTAAGCAATTATTGCAGTAACACTTGTAAATGTACAATTTTTAACGTCACCCCAAAACGTGTTCTGGGGTCATGATCGGTGTTCACTGACCACTCCCGACCTTAGGTATTACCATAAGAGTTACTGCATTAGCTTATCTTTCCTATGGAAATTCACTAATAATGAATTATGAAACTACAAACTATTTAGTCAGAAAAGAGACAAGTGGCGTATTATTGAATAACAGTACAATTAATTTCGATACAACGGAATAACCGAAAATCCGAATTAGTGCATTCATTAAAGAAAAGAAATTTGCTATTTTTTAATGTACAAAATATATATTTAAATATATGTTTTATGTCCACATTAACTCAGTTGAGGTACGGACTTCAATAGAAATTATTAATTGTTTAAAATTGTCGTAACCATAAATGGATAATTTTACGCCCTGAAGATGCCGCCATATTAATGCAAACATGTAGGATTTCTAAAAGTTGAATGCTTGACGTAATCACATGTACAAATATATTTGTAGCATCTTGTTGTTATTATGTCCGGTTGATGTATATTTTAGGTAATCCGGATTGGTCTCGTCTTATCTAGTTCCGTTTATCGGAAATCTACTGTTTTGTAGTTCGATTTCTATTTTCTTTCCAATAACCTAGATCATTTTTCAATTTAACAATTTCTTCATGTTATTTTTTTCGTTACTTCAAGAGTAAAGAGTTAAGGATTCCGGCGAACAGACTTTCGAAAAGTGTGAAATCGTACCAGTCCTACCAATATTTTTACCGCACCCGCTACGAGGACGTTTCCATCGAATCTTATGCAGATGGGATGACCATTTCTGCACACGCATCAGTTTCACCCAGTACCGCGCTAATAGTTACGATAAACGTTTGACTTCAGAAACGTCAGGTGAAGGCGGTTTTTATCCCATTGTCCTCCTAATAGGTTAAACAATATGGTCGGTATTGAATGCTAACTTCTGGCACGTCTCAATTGCGGGATGTCGTTGTATGCAAATTGCCCGAGAGAGCTGCGGCGCGCGCGCTCGCGCACGCCCCAAAACAAACCTCCTTTCTCTTCGGCTTATACTTAACTAATTGTGGTGCATTTATCAGCTGATTGACGTACGCTACTTTCACGAACGCTTCAACAAATTAAATCAAACTTTAGTGTCATTTAGAACCCGGGGTGACATGTTTATGTATCGCATTTATTCCTCCTCAACGTTACTCGTGTGTTCATTTCGATCCATTCTGCGTATAATAGGTATAAGAGTGTTTGCGGTAACACCGACTTGTAGTGTTCCACTTAGTCGATTTTGATAATGTTAGTGCTGCAAGAACTCATTTTGATTATTTTTGATTTCCTGTTATTTTTGGAAACAAGAGATATAGTCGTTGTTTGCAACCATAAATTTTCATTTAAATTTACAAAGGGGCTTTGCCCCCAACTCGCTCCGCTGGGGCAACGTTCAACTTTATTTTTTCGACTTGAATTCGACTTCATGAATTTGTGCGCCTGGAAGTTAAACAATACGTCTTCGCTACGCAATACACGTATTTAATCTATTCTTATTACTTTATTATTATGAGAAGAAGAAGTAGAAAAACATTTTTATATAATAGAGTGATTTATTTTTCTTCTTACAGACTCAACATGGTTTTCTTTCCCCGCTAATTTTTTCAAGCCCGTTCCCTTGGCAGTGGTTTCGCTAGATAGTAGCTTTTCTTATCTATATATATATATATATATATATATAAGCGAAATACCACTCACTCTCTCACTCACTGACTCACTCATCGCGATTTCTCAAAAACTACCGAACGGATTGAAATGAAATTTGATATGTAGCTTCCCCTAGGGCCATAAGTGTTCACTAAACAAGGGTTTTAAAAATTGGAAATTTAGGGGGGTTTGTTGGGTAACAATTACTAAATCACGATTTCTCCACAATTACAGAACAGATTGGAATGACATTTGGTAAGTAGCTTCCCCTAGGGCCATAGGCACTCCCTAAGAAAGGGTTTTAAAAAATTCGAAATTTTAGGGGGATTAAAGTTAATAAATCACGATTTCTTCAAAACTACCAAACGGATTGGAATGAAATTTGGTATGTAGCTTCCTCTAGGGCCATAGGTGCTCACTAAGAAAGGGTATGAAAAATTTCGAAATTTTAGAAGGGGTTTGGGGTGGATCAAATATACCAAAATCATAATTTCAGATCTTTTATTCTTATGACAATAGTGCTCTTATTATTTAAGATCTATATATATAAAATCCAAATACCACTCACTGACTGAACACTTAAAAAGAATACAATTACGTTAAAAAGGCTGAAAATACCAACCACCATGGGCAACGCCATACGGGTCAGCTAGTTACTTTATAATTATGAGAAGAAGAAGCAGAAAAATGGTTTTATATAATAGAGAGATTTATTTTTCTTCTTACTGACCCAACATTCAACATGGTCTTCTTACCCCGATAATTTTTTCAAGCCCGTTCCCTTGGCAGTGATTTTGCTAGATAGTAGCTTTTCTTATAATTATGAGAAGAAGTAGAAAAACTGTTTTATATAATTGAGAGACTTATACCACATCTATTATTTAAAAGACGGAAAGAGATGTACAAACCCTGATCTCGTTACGGGGAACCATAGAAATCCTATTTACTAAATCCCAAAAACCTCTTCCCTCTCCTAAATCATCTGACATTTTTTTAATGAACACATGTGGCTGTGATACATCAAATTAACCCCTTATTAACCGTGAATTACAGTGGTAAGAAAATAAAAATAGACTGACGCTAAGCTCACGAATTTTATTTTGTAAGTTATTTTCATAGTTTTATTGTATTTAAATACGGGAAGATATAGGCAAAATCGGCTCTCGGGAGGTTGTTCATCTTTAATAAGAACCTTAGAACATACAAATCCGTCCCAACACCACTCCTATTACCCCATGCTATCAATTTGTAACGAATGCATATGAATCCTATGCTATCAATTTGTAACGAATGCATATGAATCCCATGCTATCAATTTGTAACGAATGCATATGAATCCCATGCTATCAATTTGTAACGAATACATATGAATCCCATATTTGTAACGAATGCATATGAATCCCATACTATCAATTTGTAACTAATGCATATGAATCCCATGCTATCAATTTGTAACGAATGCATATGATTCCCATGCTATCAATTTGTAACGAATGCATATGAATTGTGTTTCATCTCATTAAAACCCTTATAAAACATGAATTTTTCTAATAATAAATTCCAAATTCTTTCTAAAGCCGTATCCACATTCTTATCGACAAAAGCGTAGACAATAATCGATGTGCATGACCAATTAAGTTGGACGCTGTTTTATTGTTGCCCTTTTCGATAGTTTTTACAGTTAAACCCTTCGATAGGAAATAAAACTACTACAAAAATGTATTCTTGACTTTTTTTATAAAAAGTACTGTTTTTGAGTTATTACAATTAAAAAGTTTAAATGGCAAACATTTTGAAATGTATTGTTAAAACAAGTTGATTATTATTATTTTTGTATTATTCTTTGTTTTCTTTTTTTCTTCTTTATATTAACGAGTAACGATTACAATTTAAATTCAACGGTTTAGTTGTCCTAGAGATATGGCTGATAAACGGTAAAAGAACCGTTTCCCGACATATGTTTATAAGGAGTTTTTCATTATTTCGATCCAATAAACCCCCCCCCCTGAATTATCTAAGCGTATTACAGAATCACCAGGTTTATTCTATTCGTACTTTTTATGATTGCACTGTGTTTAAGAGTAGTTATCTTCTTTCGCATGACACCAGCCACCAGCCCCAATATTGCATTTATTTCCACCATGATATTAACGAGTTTTCATAGGAAAGATGACTATTGCAAGGAGTCATTGCAAGGACTCTTGTGGTAAGACCTAAACTTTTTAGAGGTCAATGAGCACCGATTATGGTCCCCAGAACACGTTTTGGGGTGTCATTAAAAATTATCTCTAACGGCCGCTTTTTACGTTTGATTTGATCCAAATTTACTACACACGTTGGTTTTCTAAGTCATCGACGAGTTCGTTAGCCATCAAACGGACATTCGTTTTTTGACCACAAGTATTTTTTTTTTAGATTTTCTGTACTAAATTGAAACTTTTCGGGTTTTATCTAAAATATAATTAGATAAGATTGTTTTGCACACAACCTTACAGCCCGTCTGGTTCCCCAAAGTCGATCTAAACATAAAACAATTCGACCACGCAGCTGGACCGCTGACGTGAGTTAAGCAAATTTCCAAATATAAGTTTAAAGGCCTATGTTTTAGGGTTTCAACCAACAATTTGGGAAATAGATCTATTTACGACGGTGCTGAATAGCTGAAAAATGGTTCGAACGCCATTTCGCATATTGGGAGTATCTTCATTACACAAAGCATTGCGTGCTTCGCACGCCATTTCGCATGTTGGAAGTATCTTCAATACACAATACAATGCGTGCTTCGCACGCCATTCCACATATTGGGAGTATCTTCAATACACAATACATTGCGTGCTTCGCACGCCATTCCACATATTGGGAGTATCTTCAATACACAAAGCATTGCGTGCTTCGCACGCCAATCCACATATTGGGAGTATCTTCAATACAAAAAGAATTGCGTGCTTCGCACGCCAACCCTATGGTGGAGTCCACCACATGGCTTTGAACCGGGTACTTCTATGGTATTTTACGTTTTGATCGATTTTGGGGAAACCAAGCCAGCTATGAGGTCGCGTAAAAAAACAAAATGTGCAGAATAACATCCAACATTTATATTTGTAGACAAAACTCAAAAACAAATTCATTCTCGTAGGAAAAATCTAAAAAAATAGTTACTTCCGGTCGAAAAACGTGCTTCCGATTGTTGGATTTTTTTGACTTAACGAACTCGTCCGAGCGACGTAGACAACCAACATGTGTACCAAATTTGGACCAAATCGGACTTAAAATGCGGCCGCTAGAGTGCGAACACATATATACATATATATATACTAGGGGCTCTGACCCTGGACGCTTCGCGTCCCAACCCCGCCTCGGCCTTCGGCCTCAGATGGCTGCTTCGCTTCGCTCGCAGTTGGAAAATTCGATAAAGAATCTCGTTAATCTTTGGCTCGTTTATACATAGATGACCTAGCATAAATCAGCTGTTTTATTTGGCAGCTGACTAAAACTCATTAAACATTATCTTCATAAGATTAACATGGGAAATTTGAAGGATTGTGTGCCGGAGCTCCTTCTTGGGTGAATAGCGGCTGAATGGATAATTGGATCTTCAATTTGATGGGATATCGTTGGTTTGAAATTAAATTTTCTACAACTTTTGTGTTTAACATTTTTTTCTATCACTTACCGTTTTCTTACAAAACGCAATCAAAGTGGAAAAGTAAAGAAATTGAAAAATCGAAAAAGTCTTTCCCGCCCAAAAGGTGCTTCCAAAATAAAAAAATGTTGAATTCTGGCAATTCTCCCAAACGTTTCTCGTCGAGAGCTTTAATTTAAGTATAAGGTTGATGGGGTTCCGATTACGGGAAGTGCCTAATAATTAATGTCAGTGAATCAGTGAAATCGTCTATATTTAAGGACGTTGGGCGGAGCCTCCCTTCTCGGATGAATAGTGGCTAAATGGATGATTGGATATTGAATTTGACGGAAATCTCCTCTTTGGAATTTAATTTTCTGCAACTTTTGTATTTAACATCATTTGCTATTTCTTACCACTTTCTTGCTAAATGCGCTCAAAGTGGGAAAATGAAGAAATTAAAAAAATCGAAAAAATCGTTCCCGCCCAACAGTTGCTTCAAGAATTAAAAATTGTTAAATTCTGGCAATTTTCCCAAAAGTTTCTCGTCGAGAGCTTTATTTATTTCAAGTATAAGGTTGAGGTGGGTCCGATTACGGGAAGTGCCTATAATAATTAATGTCAGTGAATCAGTGAAACCGGCTAGCTTTAAGAACGTTGGGCGGAGCTTCCCTTCTCGGATGAATAGTGGCTAAATGGATGATTGGATCTAAAATCTGATGGAAAATCGTTGGTCTGAAATTAAATTTTCTACAACTTTTGTATTTAAAATTTTTTGCTATCTTTTACCGTTTTCTTACAAAACACGCTCAAAGTGAAAAAATTTAAAAATTTAAAAAATCTAAAAAATCTTTCCCGCCCAAAAGGTGCTTGCAAAATTAAAAAATGTTAACTTCTGGCAATTTTCCCAAAAGTTTCTCGTAGAGAGCTTTAATTCAAGGTTGAGGGGGTCCGATTACGCGAAGTGCCAAATAATTAATGTCAATTAATCAGTGTTACCGTCTAGCTTTATATAAGTAGATGATTTTTAATGACACCACAAAACGTCTTCTATGAACCATGATTGGTGCTCATTTGCTACTCCCGACCTTGGGTCTTACCATAAGGGCCACTGCAATAGCTCATTTTTTCTACGGAAATTCGCTAATTACTCAATTCAAATCCACGTGGGGATTTTACCGTGAGGACAGCTTCTGATGCGAGGCCGACGGACGGGATGCAAACTCGCACAGCTAGTTTTCCGCTGCGAGTGAAACGAGGCAGATCTTGAGCCGGGGCTGGAGGCTGAGGTGCAAACACACTCGACTAATATATTTGGTATACACAGACAGCCATTCAGCGCCTTAATGAGTAGAGCAATTTCCCAAATAGTTGGTTCAAACCCTAAAACGCGTTACTTAATTTAGAAAATTCGCTCTTCTCATCACCGTTTCAGCTGCGTGATCGAATTATTGCTATTGGTTCATCTATTTAGTACGTAAAGTGTTGATGCAATGTTAGGATTAATACAGGGGTGGCAAAAAGTCCCGGAACAACCCAATATCTTTTTCCA
>JAGFPH010002746.1:132361-149985 GCA_018207615.1 Philaenus spumarius | reverse complement strand
AAAAAACGGCTCTAACGATTTTGATAAAATTTGGCTTATTTGTAGCCTTTAATGTGCCCTACCATATACAGAAACCCGCATTTTTCTCAAAATTCTCGTTTAGCTAATAATAATAATAATAACTGTTTTGGGTGGGTTTTTTGGCCATAAAGCGGGTTGTTTTAAAAAAAAATTCAAAACCATTTTATGTGCATCTATGAAGACCTAATTGACGTGTTTGGTGCAAGGTTTTTCGAAATCGATCGAATAGTTTTCTCTCTAGATAATAATAATAATAATAATAATAATAATATTTATTAGTTAATCTCCAACTTTAATAAAAAAACTCTCCTACCCCACCCTACAAGTCACAGTGAATCTGTTTAGTAATTTAAATGTATTTGTGAGAAAGTATGTGCCAGTTCCTGGTACCGTTTATTTAGATTACGTAAAAGCAAACAAAAGACTTACTGTATTATAAGTCAAACATCTAGTGCTACATACTATATTCCTTCCGTTGGTTGGTAATATCATTATTTGTTCGAAGTGTTGATTATTGACTATACCAAGTGTCTTAAAAGTCCCCCCCCCTATTATTAGCGAATTTCCATAGGAAAAATGAGCTATTGCAGTGGCCCTTATGGCAAGACCCAAGGTCGGGAGTAGCAAATGAGCACCGATCATGGTCCCCAGAACACGTTTTGTGGTGTAATTAAAAATCATATATATATATACGTATATATGTGTTCGCACTCTAGCGGCCGTATTTTAAGTCCGATTTTGTTCAAATTTGGTACACATGTTGGTTGTCTACGTCGCTCGAAGGAGTTCGTTAGCAAAAAAATCCAACAACTGGAAGCACGTTTTTTGACCGGAAGTAACTATTTTTTGAGATTTTTCCTACTATAATGAATGTTTTTCAGAGTTTTTCTACAAATATTAATGTAGGACGTTATTCTGCACGTTTTATTTTTTTACGCGACCTTATAGCTGGCTTGGTTCCCCCAAAATCGATCAAAACCATAAATACCATAAAAGTACCCGGTTCAAAGCCATGTGGTGGATTTTACCGTGGGGTTGGCGTGCGAAGCACACAATGCATTGTGTATTGAAGATACTCCCAATACGGGGGTTGGCGTGCGATGCCAAATGATACATCTGTTATTTTTTACAAGGGTTTCATCCAGTAGCTCACTTAATATGAGTGTTTGAGTAACCTACTGGATGAAACCCTTGTAAATAACAGATGTGTCATCTTTAACATTTTGATGTTATTTGAATGGGGAAAAATGATAACTTTGATTGGCCATTATGTTGGATAAAGTCAACATACAGACCTCCGGTTTTCGCCAATCTTCTTCTTTTATCAAGACCTTTGAAATGAGGTGTCACTCAATAGGGGTCCATTTAAAATTTTCGACTTACCTCTAACATTTTTGGGGAAGGTGTTTGAAATTTACGATACACTAATAAAACTCTATTTTTGTTCATGTTAACAGTCTTCAAAGCAAATCTGTCTACTTCCATTAATAAAAATAATAATAGGGAAGGGGGGGGTGAGACTTTTAAAACACCTGGTATACATATTAATGGTGAAATTACTACGCAAGCCGCAATTCGAATTATGGTCGTGTATTTTTGATCTTTTTCTTGCATTAACTATGTATACCGCTCAATCGTCATCCGTGAAAATATCAGAGTACACAATCATTTGTATGCATTGGCTTCGCCTTGGTTGGTGAGCGAAGCGAGCAGGGGTGGAGCCCCTAGTGTTAAATATGTCAGTGTAGATTCGGTAACATTAGCCTGCTTAGTTAATAATTTCATTTACTTTAAGAAACTATTGCAGTTGTATTCTACATGTATCTGTTTTTATGTAACTTGGAATTCCTAAGAGAAAACTTTAGTCTGTATCTTTTGTAAATGATAAATTCATAGTAAAAAAATACAGTAGCCTACTCTGTTATCACTTAAATAAAACTATACCGTCGTCTTAAGTTGCAGTAAAATTATAAAAAATGTGTAATATTTTTTAAATCTACAATTATTATCTTTTATATATAATTAATAAGAAAATTAATTTTGCCTTGTATTATAACGTGGTGAATATTATTATATGCAAGTGCTACAAACTGCACCCATTAATAAAACTAAAACATCAAATTTTATTGCCTTATATTATATTGATTAGTAATACATTATAAGTAGGAAATGCGTTTGAACGAATGATTTATTACGTCAAAGTACTATAATTTCCTAGTCGTTTATGAAAACACCTAATGATGCAAATTATTTAGCTAATGAAGATTTAATTCTGTAATTAAACAATGATGTGTTGAGGCCATTCGTTTAACGATAACGTCCTCACTTATAAGGGCAACTGGATGACCTTTCCGACTTGCCGGCTTAGGTGGGCGAAACAGTGCAAATATTTCATTATCTACATACACACTGCAAAGGCAGTAGTTTTCCATGTATCCATTACTAAGTGAGATATTACCATTGTAAAAAGACAAGTTTTCTTGGCGAGAAGTGGGAAGCGGAACTGTTATCAGTGCTATCTGGTGAAGTAAAGTGTTGAATGATTAGAGACGTGTGAAATGCGTACTTGCTACTTTATGGATGGCAGTGGATTTTCAAGAAAAGTGTGAGTGTACAACATATTGCAACAGAAAATCAACTCAAAGTGAAAGTGTTTAAGAGAAATTTATGTTCCAGTGGCGATTGGGCTTTAAATGTATATCCTGAAACTTTTCTATATAAATATTGAGAGCTATCACTGTCCCAAAAGCCTCAGATATGAATAAATGAACGAAAGAAATATCGGTTAAATATTAAAAGTTCACTAGCAAAAAACGTGTTGTGAGTTTCGTCCAGATCAATCGATGTTTCCCATTTAGGCTTACATACATGATCAGCTATGCGGCGCTAAGCGTAAAAACCATGATTTCCACAAGTTTGCAGTTTGTTGACGTGTATTTCACGTCTATGAGTTGGCTTACATTTTACCTGACATATTTCTACGAACGATATTTTACACCTTAGACGCAAATAATGGAAACGCTAATGTTTTTTCTCTCCTGTGTATAACTTAAGAATTATATGTGCCAAGTTTTAGATCTCTAGCTCCATAGTCCTTTTCTGGTTTCTAGAACATTATAAAATGTTCTCGACAGGTCCCTTTGATGGTACAGAACGGTTTGGAATTTGGAATATTCTTAAACCTTCTGGAAGATGCTATTGCATTCTTAAACCTTCTGGAAGATTCTAAGATACTCTTAAACATTCTGAAATATTCTAGAACATTCTTAAACGTTCTGAAAGATTCTAGGACATTCTTAAATCTTCTGGAAGATTCTGGAATATTCTAAGATACTCTTAAATCTTCTGAAATATTCTAGGACTTTCTTAAACCTTCTGGAACATTCTAGGACATTCTTAAACCTTCTGGAAGATTCTGGAATATTCTAGGACATTCATAAAACTTCTTGAAGATTCTGTAATATTCTAGGACATTCTTAAACCTTCTTGAAGATTCTTGGACATTCTTAAACCTTCTGGACGATTCTGGACTATTCGAGGTAATTCTTAAACCTTCTGGAATATTCTAGGATACTCTTAAACCTTATGGAATATTCTAGAACACTCTTAAACCTTCTGGAAGATTCTGGAATATTCTATGACTTTCATAAACATTCTTGAAAATTCTGGAATATTCTAGGACATTATTAAACCTTCTGCAAGATTCTGGAATATTCTACGACACTCTTAAACTTTCTGGAATATTCTATGTCATTCTTAAACCTTCTGGACGATTGTGGATTATTCTAGGTAATTCTTAAACCTTCTGGAATATTCTAGGATACTTTTAAACCTTCTGGAATATTCTAGAAAATTCTTAAACCGTCTGGAAGATTCTGGAATATTCTATGACATTTATAAACCTTCTTGAAGTTTCTGGAATATTCTAGGACATTCTTAAACCTTCTGGAATATTCTAGGACATTCTTAAACTTTCTCGAATATTCTGGAAGATTCTAGGACATTCTTAAACCTTCTGGAAGATTCTGGATTATTCTAGGACACTCTTAAACCTTGTGGAATATTCTAGGACATTATCAAACCTACTGGAAGATTCTTTAATATTCTTGGACATTCTTAAACCTTCTGGAAGATTCTGAATTATTCTAGGACATTCTTAAACCTTCTGGAATATTCTAGGACATTATTAAACCTTCTGGAAGATTCTAAGACATTCTTAAACCTTCTGGAAGATTCTAGGACATTCTTAAACATTCTGGAAAAATGTAAATAAAATATTAAAGATTCTGGAATATTCTAGGATATCCTTAAACCTTCTGGAATATTCTAGAACATTCTTAAACATTCTGGAAGATTCTGGAATATTCTAGGACATTCTTAAACCTTCTGGAATATTCCAGACCATTCTTAAACCTTCTGGAATATTCATAAATATTCTGGAATATTCTAGGACATTCTTAAACCTTCTGAAAGATTCTAGCACATTCCGAGAAAATTCTAGAACATTCTGGCCCGTTTACAACCACTTCGGCACTCAATTCCCAGCTGCTTCACCTATTTCCCATAAGAAGTCCATTGGTGCGATGCGCTCTTTTGATACCTCCGCATCCACAATGCAGTTCCAAACCGAAACCGTCTTTATAGATGAAGTTTGGAGAAATCATAAAATCCCCATGGAGCTGCGAGGGTGGGTTGCGGAGGTATAGCGGCACGAATTTTCAAACCTTGCTTACATTTATTATAATGTATTGATTACCTTTTGTCTAAATCAAAGACATTGCGTTTTTAAACATTCCTAAAATGCGTCAAAGAATTTTACTTTTATATTCGTTTGCAACAAAAGTGTGATTTAATGCAGTCAGTTAACAGTTTGAAAACTTTTTAAATCCTCTTTACTTTTCAAATGCTAATGAAATGATAATGACTTTACACCACATGATACTAACAACAATACAGAGTTTTGTATTTACTAAAGTTACAACTAGAAAATGTCACACTGTCTATCAAGAAATTTGACTCTATATCCAAAAGTAATTTTTCTGGTACACTTACAATTTCTATCGAAATCACCACTACAAAAGATTTTACTATTCTGAAATGTTGCTGAAAATTTGTAAAATATAACCTATCCTTTCAGAAAAAGTATTTTTAAAACCTAATAAAATGAAACATTTTTATTAAACTAAATGTGCCCAGGTTTCGAGCATTTTACAGGTGCATGCAATTCTCGAACTGACGGTATGTTTGTCTCACACAAACTTTTCATTCAGTTAATGGTACGAAGCTGAAATTTGGCACAGTTTTTTGAAGTGGAAATTTTGCAGGTTTGTCAACTATCAACTCCTATAAAGCGTAACAAAATAGTATATCGCATGGTCATGTAAAATAGCTATGGTTTTAAAGAAAATGTTACGTCATTGAGCAGCTGACAGTAAACCCACTTCAGCCATATAACAGCTGGTTTCGCTCATCATCTGTAATATTTAACAAAACCTAGCCTAGATTTTACTTTGGGGTTAAGTTTACAAGTTTTCAACTTCAAGCAAAACAAACTTCATATGTTTGTTGTTTTCGTAAATGAGTTACAAAACTAATGTAGGCAATAATATTCATTGTTGATAGCCTTAGAACTACATATATTTCATATATATTATTTATTTGCTGTCAAATGTAGTTTCTAGTTGTACTTTACCTTTTATGAGGCTACATGTTTCACTGCCACACGCAGCATAATTATACGTACACAACACTTAACGTATATTTTCGTACATTTTTCGTACACGTCACATAAATTAATTGTCAAAACAATAATAATTTTACTTGAGAGGCCACATAAAAGGTAAAGTACAAGTAGAGACTACATTTGACAGCAAATAAATAATATATAAGGCAACATAATATGCTATTTGATAGGTTTTAAGGGTACAAATTGTTGAAAATATAGTTTTTTTTACAATCCTTTTAGTTTATTCTTGACAGTCTAAATGACAACTTAGGCCTACAAGCACAAAACTATATTTTAAACTATAACTATATTAGGCTATTGGTCTGAATTATTGCTATTTAATAGAATCATAAAAAATGTGAGCCGTTAATGTACAAATATTTTAATACTGTCGATGAAAACTTAAATTAATTTTATTTTAAAATTTTCAATAATGCAGGTTTGTCTAAATGATTTTATTTAAAACAGCCAATGATTAAATCAAGATGTGATCATTTGTATTTTTTCCAAAATTTATTTCAGATCTTTTTATAAACGAATAAAATGTTTACGTTTATGTTAAACTAGCTGACCCGTGCGAAGCATTCGCATTCTAAATTGCTAACAGTGTTTCATTAATTTAAATCCATGTTAAAAAGAAATAATTTTGTTATTGTTATTATATATTTTTAAACAACTTACCAACTTGCAGAAGGTAAACAACAACAAATAGACCACAATGCTGTTTATAACCACGCTTACAATTAATTAAAAGTAGCAATGTAGTGGCGTAACGGCAGCTCTCCAGCTGGGTATTGTTATCATCAGTGTTGCCAACGTCAGGAAAATATCCTTACAACTTACTATCTTACATCACTGTTACTTTCGGATTCTTTATTTCTTTTTTTTTTGTATAATTGTATTTTGTATATTTTTTCGGTGTAGTGGTTAAGGAAAGCTTTAAAATGATGCCTCATTCATGTAATTTGATGATGTATTAAAGAAGTTATGGCGTACCGACAAAAAAATGGCCTTGAGAAATAATATATGTGATTTGTAGTTGAAATTAATACAATTTGTGTAAAACATTGGTAACCACTTATAGAGATCAACGGCGAGAGAGTCAAACCCACACTTTTCCAAGAACGACTTGTGAAATAACACAGGAAAATCGAACTTCAACAGACAGATTAGAACCTATCACACACGAACCTTATTGTATTAAAACACAGAGCAAATGTCTTTGTTTCCCCTATAACTGTGTTTTATAGTTGCAGGTTTTTAAATGTGTTTGTGTGTATTTTAGTGTCTGTGTGAATTAATTTTTAATTTTCGCCTCTTTTGTGATATATAATATATTGATGTTATACACAAAAATAAATTTTAAAGTATGTCTTTATTTTCAAAACTTCTGATCATACATATTTAGTTTTATGATTTAAACTATTCACATACTCTTAGCCTAATTCGAATCGCCATCAATCACAACTTGGCACAAAGACTCGGCATTTCTTCTCATACAGATTTATTGCTGCAGATTATTGCTTACACTTTTATTGAGCTGTTTGAGGGAGACTTATCGCGTAGTCGGGCACGATGTACTATGTCACCATTGACTGGGCATTGGGATTACAACACTGCTCCAAAGTGTGCTGCTGTTGTGAAAGTACGCTCGCTGTGAGGTGGTCGCCATTCCTATCTAGAAAACTTCCTATACATTTTGTTAAATCCCTATATATAAAAATGTATGTTTGTTTCTTTGTATGCTTATTTGTTTGTTTCTTAGTCCTCTATAGACTAAAAAACTTCACGATCAATTTCACAGTTTATCTATATTAATAAAAAAAGTGTTTAGACATTACAATTACTTAAGGGGTCAAAATGGGATTGCTACCCCTATAAAATAAATATAAATTGTACTAACTTCCTACAAGCTATAAATCTAAAATTATATAATACTAGCTGACCAATATTCTTTTTAATTGTTCAGTCAGTGAGTGGTATTTGGCTTTTATATATATATATATATATATATATATCTTAAATAATAAAAGCACTATTGTCATAATAATAAAAGATCTGAAATTATAATTTTAGTAACTTTAATCCCCCCCCAAACCCCTCCTAAAATTTCGAAATTTTTCAAACTCTTTCTTAGTGAGCACCTATGGCCCTAGAGGAAGCTACATACCAAATTTAATTTCAATCCGTAAGGTAGTTTTTGAGAAATCGTGACGAGTGTGTCAGTGAGTGAGTGAGTGAGTGGTATTTCGCTTTTATACATATAGATTATTCCTTAAGCAATACAAAATACCATTTGTAATACGATTACGTAATTTAAAGAGATGCAACTGGATAACTCCCCTTAAAATTAAACAATAATTCATACACTTACTTTGTATGTATACTAAAAGAATATTGAACTAATCTCACTAAACATTTCACAATGTACACGTGTTAGTACCAGGATTGTTTTATAAATTTAATATGGTCACTATAATAAAAGATATTAAAATCAGGTAGTGACCAATGGACAATAAATATAAATTTCACTAACTTCCTACAAGCTATAAAGCTAAAATTATGTAATATTATTCTTAAGTGGTATAAAAACCCAATTTGCAATTCGATTACTTAATTCAAAGTGATAAAATGGTATAACTGTCCTTAACATTTAATAAACACACTTACTTTTTCAATATGATCAAAAAATACTCAACTAATTTCACTAAAAATTTCACAATTTACACAAATATGTACCAGAATTGTTTAGAGAATGCAGTCACTACATTCAAAGAGATTAAAATGTGGTCGCTATCCCTATACAATAAAAACAAATTTAATCTGACCTATAATCTATAATTTTTTTCCCCCGCTTACACACTTCCTCAGCAAGGGATATTTAATTAAATTACAAGTGAAAAAACATAGACCAAGACCGGGAGTTGAACCCGGGACCTTCACGTTTCCGTCGTGATGCTCTGCCAACTGAACTACCCTGATATCTCCCGATATTGGTCGATGTATTCACGAGGTTAATTCAATAATAGCAGTAAAACCGTACAAGTGAGATAACATCGACCAATATCGGGAGATATAAGGGTAGCTCAGTTGGCAGAGCATCACGACGGAAACGTGAAGGTCCCGGGTTCAACTCCCGGTCTTGGTCTATGTTTTTTCACTTGTAATTTAATTAATTTAATCTACAAATGTAAATTTGTGTAATAAGTAATATATAAGTAATATAAAAAACCAATCGAAATTCAACTACCTAAGTAAAAATAATGAAATGGGATGAAAGTGGAATATGCACCCATATAAAAGAAATTGCATTACAATTAAACACTCATATGTTTAATACGCGATGTAAAAACTGCCGTGATCGTAAGAATCTTATTTTAACCACAAGTCATTTCAAAATAAGTTTTTCAATACACTCACTAAATTGGGTTTATAAATTTTATCTAAGTACCGGTATATAATATATACTAAAATCAAGGAACAGCGAAGCATTGCCGGATCCACTATTTAAATATAAAATAAAATTCTCGTGTCACAATGTTCGTTCCCGTACTCCTCCGAAACGGCTTGACCGATTCTCATGAAATTTTGTGAGTATATTGAGTAGGTCTGAGAATCGGCTAACATCTATTTTTCATACCCCTTAGTGATAAGGGCTACGCCCCAGTGGCCCTCAAAGTTTCAATGTTAATCTTATGGAAGGTCAATCTTAAGGAAGAAGAAGAAAGATTTCTTTTGATTTTATCATGGGCACAAAAAACAGCTGTTCGTATGAAAAGCTTAAAACAGCTGATTTTGATCAACAACTGATTTGGATCAAAAACTGAATATAATTTTAGGTTAGGCCTACAATGAACATTTTTTTTTTTTTACAATGAACTAAAACACTTGGGCTAATTATTAGTATCAGGTTGATTTGTCTATCCGTGCAAAGCCGGGTCGGGCCAGCTAGTTTAAATATAAAATTAACATTTATTGCCGCGTTTAGAAAAAAATCTAAGAATAAATTTCTCTATTAATGATCCTATTGGGCAGTTTATTGTGATCTTATTTCAAATTTGTTTAGTTAGCTGATTCTTTTCTTAGCCATTTATTAAACACAATACATAATTTGTACGGTTGTACATAATAACAATGAATACAGAATACTATAAGAAGCACAGGGGTATTGGGAAAAAGTCTACGCTTTTCAGCGACTCGAAGTTGTTGGGCGACTCACCAACAGGAGCGCTAGCAGCAAAGCTTGACTGTACCAGACCCTTTTGATCCGGACTGTACAAAAAATATTTCTCTCTCACTTCCTCCACGCAAAACAAACATTTGCAACTTTCACTCACTACCCCTGTCAACAACGGACCCTTTCTTAAACTGTTTCCTAGTTACTCTTCGTTTGACACCAGCTATGTGTTTCCCTGTTAATATAGTTTAGAATAAGTAATTCAATTAAATTAAGTTATTATTAGTATTTTGTTTTTAAGTGATTATGTCCAGCGGAATTAAGTGACATTATTTGCAGTGTCCTAATAGTAGTGTAAGAAATCCGGATTTACATTTCTTTAGATTTGCTGTGAAAGATAAGGAAGAGGTAAGATCACCGAGACTAATTTTTTTTAGAGGTTAAGACCAGTTTAAGAAAAGACAATTACATCGTTTGATAATTTTCCCTTTAAATCATAAGAAGCGTATGTTTTTAATTAAAGTTTTTGGCGTCTTTTTTATCTATTAGTCTATTACCAAATATCAATAAGTATTGGCTAATATAAGTTTTGTTGGTTATGCTATTGCATAATAATTGTCAAGACAGTTTTATAAAGGGATGTAAAAAGTTAAAGTTATAAGACGACCGAAGTCAAATTGGAGGGTTGACGCAGACGGGGAGGGGGGGCTGTCTCATACGACTGCGCTACTCTCTAGTGGATGTTTCTTGAAGTAATAGTTGCAGGTTTCTGTAGATTTGGCGACTTCAGCACAACCCGGTGGTGGGCCGCTTAACTATTTTTTTGCGTAGAATTTTTAACATTTAGCCTGTGCTTCTTATAGTATTCTGTATTCATTGATAATAATCATGAACAATAATGTATCTATGGGCATAGTAGAACTTCAAAAGTAGGAACCTAATGCATTTAAATATTAAATGTGTTTATGGTATATTGAGTAATACATATTCGCTATTAGAACTATTTAAATATATCGTCTTACTAATTATTTTGTTTTGAATAGAACGGTTTTGAGTTACATTTGGCTGTGTTGTTTTTTTTTTTATATATATACTTCACAATGCTTAAATTAAATATTATTAAAATCAACTCATATAAAAGATAGTGTACGTACGTGAGTAACATATAATATAACAGCGGATTTCACCCATCATTTGTAATACTTAAACAAACCCAGTGTAGATAGATAAGATTATAGTTTGGGGTTATGTTTACAACTTCAATCAAGTCTTGTGAAGTTGATTTTCTTAAAACATGAGTTGAAGAAAGAACTAAAGTTGGCTATATAATACGTTATAAGATTTGCTTTGAGTTTATAAATTGCATATCATCAATATATTTGTCTATACGAATTTAAAGAAGAGATACCTATTCGTTTAACTTTGGAAACATTCGTACATGTTCGTATATATATAAACATTATCGATTATTAATTTCTTTACTATAATATTAATAACTTCTAAATCATTTGATCTACAAATATACAATAAAAAGCAATTAAAAGATACTATTTGTATCTTTCTTTAAATACCGTATATATAATAATGTGTGTAAATAAAAATGTTTAACAAATAGGCCTACAGTTTTATAATCCTTATTATTGTACATATTTACCGAGTTAAAAATCCCCGTCAGCATAGTTAGTAGGCATTGATAAGTAAGCCTTAATGTTGTTTTTAAATAGTTTATTTTTTTAAATTGAGTATTTCTGATGTGTATCTAATTAATCAGCCTGTGGTTTTTCACAGGGATTTACTAGTCTGCATATAAAAACGAAGAAGTCCTGATTGACTGACTGACAAGGTCGGGACACACATGACCGCACCATGCCCACACCGCACCACGGCCTAGTGTAGGCCAACACACGGCAGGGGAATAATATAACGGAAACACGACGCACCCCCTGTACGGTGATGTTAGGTCTATTTAATACGTTTCCATTAGATTATTCCCCCGCCGTGTGTTGGCCAACACTAGGCCGTGGTGCGATGCGGTCATGTGTGTCCCGTCCTTAATTCATAATCAAAACTATGAAACCTAATGACTTAAAACTTTCAGGGTACCTTCATACCACTATGTAGAGGTGCAAAATATTGACTAAGGGTTGAAAATTGTAAAAACACGTCGGTTCACTCCCAGCCCGATAACATATAAAACAGTTCATTTGAGTATAAAAGCTTAGGAACACAATTCTAAGTGTGGCCTATACTGAACCAACACATGTTTATTGAATGCATTTAAAATCATTACCATAGGAATCAGCTTAACATATTTATAATCAGTTAATTATTTTTCGCAACCAACAGCTTTTTTAGGTTATGTTACAAAAATAAGAACAAACACAAACTTTAACTTTATTCTTTAGCCTACTAGATCTATCTGACGTATCACATTTTAGTCATAATTTATAACTTAATGTTAGAGTGTACAATATCTGTTTGAATTTGCTTCGCCGTGAGTTGCCATGGTGATTGGTTAGTGAAGCGACCAGGGGACGAATCCTTCTACTTGTATTATAAATTGAATATTTGTTGGTTTTAGTAACAATGAATATTCAGCTATTGTTTTGTTTTTCCTGTAAACTATTTTCAAATAATTGTCATTTTTATCAATGTTTAAATTAAATATTAGGAATATGTAATATAAATGTTTATATTTGTTATTTTTAATAATATGAATATTCTACGATTATTTTTTCCTATTGTAAAAAAAAATTATTCGTAGTGTAGTTATTTGGCTACAACAACACAGTTAAACAAGAATTGTTAATGTTAATTAATTTAAAAGTGACTTTTTTATTATACTAGCTAGCCCGATCCGGCTTTGCACGGATAGACAAATTAAAGTTAAATGTATATTAACCAAAAAAAAATATCAATAAATATATTATGTTACGTATTTTTATGGCGATGATAACCACCCAGGTTTTTTGCCTACAAAAAAATCTTATGTGGATTTTTAGTAAATTTGACATTCCCAAACCCCCCCTAAAATTTCGAATCTTTTGAAAACCTTTCTTAGCGAGCAAATTCGGCCCTAGGTGAAGCTACGTACCAAATTTCATTCCAATCCGTTGGGTGGTTTTTGAGTTTTTAGTGATGAGCGAGTCAGTGAGTGGTATTTGGATTTTATATATATAGATACAATAATGACAATATTTTGATAAATAGGTTTTTAGTACTAGTTTCTATGACTAATTAGAAATTGTTTTGCATTTAAAGAACAAATATCCAGTAAATAGTAATTTATTTAGTAATTTAATGCAATAATAAATTCTCCAAACATTTTTATTTTCTAAAATATTCTTTCAGTAACTAAATTACACATTCGAAAACACTCAGGTTTTATTTTTTACCTAAACTCAAATTCTGCGCAGTTTACAAATGAAACCAGACATTTCTCGTCAACTACAATAGTAGGCATATCTAATTAGGAGAAATCGATTACATAGCGGGATTGTTTTGAAATAAAATAAATTCAATCATTTAAATTGCTGATTCGTTCCATAATGATTTGAAGCGTTGCAGTTTCTATGCAGCATACCCTACGTAGGTTATAGGAGTATTATGGTAAGAAACAATATTCGATTGTCTTTGCCGTATTTACATATAAGATATTAATTCCTATCATCTCTCATAATGGTTTAATAAATCTTCTTCGTTGTTTTCTGGCAGCTGCATTAGTTCGTACGTTACGGATGGCACAGTTTAAGTTGTTCGTAGCCTACATTGATTGTGACGAAAGATTTTTTAAATAATATTAACTGCACGAATAAATCAAATAAGGTATAAGTGTCTAATTATTTTAAAATTCGTAGGAACCATCGACATATTAGATTTTGTTGAGAAATGTGTACAATTAATTTCTTAGGAAAATATTTTCATGACTTAATTTAAAAAAAAAACAAAAATTATATGGCCCAATCATAAATTTAAAATGTTTACAAACCCCGACACATGAACTAGAAAAGAGCTGGCGATCTATTAACGGCTGAACAGATTTTATTTAATCATAGCTAAAAACACTCTCAATCAAGCACCATTCAAAAAAAAAATCAAATTCGATTCATCCGTTTGGGAGCTACAATGCCATAGACAGATACACAAGTGCACACATTAATTAAATAGAGGGGGAACTTATAAGACCACTCTTTTTGCGTCGTGGGTTAAAAATGGTTTATACGTCTAAATATTTAACTATTGCAATTGACATTATTCTTCAATGTTTGTTATTATTTTTTGGTGAGAGATTGGAAAAAAATATTGGTAGTCTGCAAGACCATGTGGTTAGACCCCAACTAGACAGTTATATTTTGAGAAAGAAAGCAGAGAAATAAGTAATGATATAAGTTTTTAAATATTTAGGTCGTAACAATCGTGGTAAGCAAACTAATAAGTTTCCTGATTCAGTTTCCTTGGTTTCCACTGCAATAGTGATTTCTCACTAATCTAAGAAAAACATTTTTGAGAGGTCAGTTTTGAAGATTTTTCAAATGTAAACGTAGGTACATTTTGTTTACGTTATTTTAAAGGTCTCTTAAAGTAAACATTGAAACAAATATCTGACTCACCTGACTGCCCTAAAAGTACAAAATTTCATCCGATTGTTTTGACAGGTCACCATTCCATAGGGAATCAAAAGGGCTACGAAAAAGGTATCTTGACATTTTTTGATAAAATGTACGGTTTTTGAGTAATTTAGATTTGAAATTTTTAAACAGCTGCCATTTTGAAATGTATGATTTAATCGTTTATTTTTCTTGATAAATATCATTGGTAGTTTAATTTTCATACCAAGTTTGAACTCAATCAAACCGTTCTCTACATATGATTTATTTTGTACACAAAACAAAATGGCGGTTATCTGGAAAACGAAGCGTTTTCGGGCCTTTGTTTATATGAACTTTTTTTCTTATTTTGACCCATAGAACCATTTCCCAAAGTTTGATCCCATAATTACTGTACACCCTGTATATTAAGAAGACGTACAATTTACCATTTCCACCATTTACGAATTATACTTCAGAACTACCCGGAAAAGAGAATAGTTTATTTTTCAAATTCTACAAAAGACAAGTAGCACCGCAAAGGAATCGGTTTCGTATTTTTATTTCACCAAATGTATCTAATAAAAGTTCAAAGAAAGATTACGTAAAATGTATTCGTCATTTCTACTACACAGCTGGTAGAAACTAAGCAAGTTTGTGAGGATCAAACTAAACAATTTTAAAACTTTCTCTAGAAAATTTTGATAAAGTCTAAAACGTTATATTAAAGTTTACGTTAACCAAAGATTAAGTACTAAAACATCCAAGACAAAGAAATTAGAAGGAGTTAGAAGCATATTCTAGAAGTCGCCAAGCCACAGTAATGTCTATTTCCAAAACAGCATCGTTGTAACCTTTCCTATAAGTGCAGTGCATAGCTACAACGCTGTATTAAAATGCAACGACTTTGACCAACATGAATGAAATGGAATTAACCGAACCGCGCTCTATAATTTGCATCAAATTAGGTCAACTCGATTCATTAAGCACGGCGCTGTTTTTAATTATCATAGGTTTTTTTGACCCGGAATATGTTATTAGTTTTATTGCACAGCCCGTGATTGCGTTCTATGAATTAATTAATCATGTTCAAATCTTAATGTAACCAGATACCACGAGCCACGTAAGTATAATCCGAAGTAAAATGTACGGAATAAATTGTTGGACAACAAGATGGTAGAGTGTGATATACGGAGGCCGACCACGGACAAGACGTTTAGTAATTATTCCAGAGATGGCGCTCTCAAATAATAAACATAATAATTACTGCAACACACGCTAGGGTACACCCTGTGGCACAGCGCATGCGTTGTTTAGTGTTTGTACATGGAAGAAGATTAATTTCGTTCTAGTTAATGTAAAACTTGCGTCAGGTTTGCTAAATTTCTGATTAGATTAGTCATGATTATATAGTTCAAACACAATGATAGCTACCGTCTATCAAATGTATTCAATACATAAATTTGCAGTTTATCAAATATAAAAGAGGAATAAGCGATTACAAGTATATACAGGATGTCCCCGAACTCTCTGGACCCCTTTTGTGGATATGATCCTGGGATCCAGACGAACATATTTCACAATATAAACATGGGTCTACGGTGATTATTTTTTCGTCTGTCTGTCTGTATGTGTTTACAAAATACTTAATATTTTTACCTTACCTATTTGTTGCGTAACCTTTTATCACTGTACTAAAAATTTGAACATTATTTTTAATATTTTCAAAATGGCGGCTGTTTATAATTTTTAATGTCAAATATCTCAAAAACCGCTAACTTTCAAAACAATTGAAACAAAAAAGTTTGCTTTTTTAATGGAAAATGAGATTTTTTTATTTTGTTTGTAACTCAAAGGATAACAGAGATATTGACAAAAAAAGGAAAAATTTATTTCTTGGTAGTTTTCAACAATACCCAGAATTGCTCTAGAAACAAAATATTTTAATTTTATTATGAGCTAAAATAATAAGTTATTTGCATAATGTTCCGAGCACTTTCTGAGCTGATTCCACTAGCAAAAAATAATAAAATAGGACCCTTGTAGGCTATATCATGTTTTTTTAGACTGAATTTTGCTTTTTGGGTCAATTATCGCAACAATTACTGCAGTTACAGAACTGGAACTTATTTTATTAAGTTTATCTGCTCATTTTACGTAAATTAAGTTAAATTTTACAACCTAATTAACGCCCTACATATTTCAATAGGGATTCATTTCTGTGAGTAATCTGAAACAAGGGTCAAATCTTTCGCCAGTTGTAACTTTCTAAACGAAGCATTTCCGCACCTATAAAATATATGAACTTTTTCATTAATTTTTGCTAATGGAATCAGCTCAGAAAATGCTCGGAACATTTTGAAAATAACTTATTATTTTAGCTCATAATAATATTTTGAATATTTTGTTTCTAGAGTAATTCTGGGTATTGTTGACAACTACCAAGAAATGAAGTTTTCCTTTTTTTTTGTCAATATCTCTGTTATCCTTTGAGCTACAGACGAAATTAAAAAAAACATTGAGTTCGTTATTAAAAAAGCAAACGTTTTTATTTCGTGTAATTGTTTTGTAAAGTTAGCGGTTTTTGAGATATTTGACATTAAAAAATATAAACGGCCGCCATTTTGAAAATATTTAAAATAATGTTCTAATTTTTCGTAGTGATAAAAGGTTACGCAACAAATAGGTATACAAAGTTTGAGCTCAATATCTTTTCTACTTCCAAAAGTATTAAGTATTTTGTAAAAAAACACACACAGACAGACGAAAAAATAAGCACCGTAGACCCATGTTTATATTGTAAAATATGTTTGTCTGGATCCCAGGAACATATCCACAAAAGGGGTCCAGAGAGTTCGGGGACACCTTGTATATACATTTAAGTTACAATTTTGTTTAACTCTTAATTTGATTTGGTTCGACAATTAATTATTGGTCTGAAAAATTAACTTTCAGTTGATTTCGATTTATACAGGGTGTATCAGGAAGAAACGGAAAGAATTGCAGGACGTGTTCTACTGGTGAAAATAATGAAAAAGTACCTATAAACATAGGTCCGAAAACGCTTCGTTTTCCAGATATCCGCCATTTTGTTTTTTGTACAAAATAATTCATA
>JAGFPH010002746.1:109709-131961 GCA_018207615.1 Philaenus spumarius | reverse complement strand
TATGAATTATTTTGTACAAAAAACAAAATGGCGGATATCTGGAAAACTAAGCGTTTTCGGAATTATATTTATAGGAACTTTTTTCATTATTTTCACCAGTAGAATACGTCCTGCAATTCTTTCCGTTTCTTCCTGATACACCCTGTATATTTTAGTATTGTCGCTTTGTGTTTTCTTTCTTAATGTATTTCTTGTTCTTAATATGACTTCTGTTAATATACAACAGTGTGTAGCAACCATTCAACCAAACTTAATAATGTTATTCAGAAGGTAAAAGCCAGAAAATAATACGACATAACATGTATGTGTCCTATCTTGCTGAGTAGAAGTTGTCTGTCTGTATGTGTTTTTGAAAAAAAAAATTATTACCTCACGAACGGTTTCAGAATAAAATCATGAAATTCAGCATGAATGTTCATCACAATGGTTTACATAAAGGTGTGTAATGTACAGTTTCAATATGGCCGTGGTTCAAACTTTCAAAGTTAAATATCTAAAAATACACATTTTACGGGAAATTTTTTAGATTAAAAAATATGTAGTAATATTCCTGTTGTATTCGAAAACAAACAATTGAAAACCACAACAACAAAAAAACTAATAAATTCAGGTCAATATTTATTAAAACCGAAATGTGTGTTACTTAAATACAGTATCAATTTATAACATCTTGCTCGTAATGTCTTTAGACAAACAGGATTTAAAATAGCACTCCGAACATCTGGAAGCCTCAACCGTCTTTAGCACAAACAATGGTAACACACCAATCGGGCCACATACAAAATATGATGTACATAGACTACACTGTAATGATTTTACATTGGTCAAACTGGAAGGAGTTTTAAAACCAAATTTAAAGAACATTTGCCTCAAAATAACATATCCAAAGTCAGCTACAACTTTGCCAAGCTCCTGATGGCGTATAAATATAAAAACACTGGCATTGAGAAAAATCTGGAATACATTCAGGTATTAAATAAAGGCAGAAGCATGGATATATTAGAAGAGCGTATCCAACAATGATTTCAAAACCAACGCGGATAGTTTATTGAACGACATTAATTTTTTATCCAAAACTATGTGTATGATACCATAGATCATGAATAATAAATAGATCTTGCATCCATACGTCAGCAGTGTGGCGAAAATTAGGTTGTCGGGAAAATAATGCATGATCGCGCCGCGAGGTAGCGCTAGGGAGAAATCATTGGTAGCATTGGTGTTTCACACAGCTTCCGTCGTTTGCCCAATAAATAGCGCCACTATTGTCGAATTTCCAGTGGAACGAAATATTGCATTGGATCGGAGTTCTATTAGATTATCCAAATACAATGATGATACTCTAGCCGTCTTAGATAGCAATATTAAAGCCAACAAGTCAGTAAATTATGTGTACCGCCTCAGTAAGGGTAGGATTTTACCACATTGTTCAGAGAACATGATTTGTTTTAAGTTCGACGCGTACCAACCTTTTTTGTTAATTTATTTTTGTGCACTGTGTTCGAGCAAGTGTGTTTTGTCATCTGATGATGGTACGGTGATAAGGAAACAGCTGTTAGAACACAGTACATGAATAAGTTTTCCAGCAACTAAATATAATTATATTATAAGCTGAGATAATATTTAAAAATAAAATTGCCTAAACTGTTCTTCAGTATAGTTTCGATTATGACCTTATACGAAAAGGTATAACATGATTTCTAAAGCCTGGGTTCAAAAGTTCCAAATGTGTTTACCCCGTCTAGTATTTTTTACTGAGATATTGGTTTACTTAAAAATGCATGGTTCCGATTACATAATTTTTCTAGTTACCTAACTGCCTACTCTGTATTCATGTGGTATCACCTTATTGTGCTTACAAGTGCAATTCTACTATTGTAAAATTGTTAGATTTGAATAACAAATACATTGACTCATTCCATTTCGTAACAAATAGCAAAAGGCAATCCTCCTCAAGAGTCACTAAGTTCACTGAGTTCGAAGCATTTACTCAACACCCTTAAATGTTCTTTAAAAAAAGGGTGTTTTGTATTGTTTTTAAGAACACTTCAAACAAGTCTCGCACAAATAAAAGTAGTACTAAACCAGTCCAGTACTCAATATTCATTAGCAGAGAAAAACAAAACACAAGAAAGAACAAAAAAATGAAACCTTATCCTGCACGTATGACGGAAAACATTTCATCAGAAGTCCGTAAATTAAAAGCAAACTTTAAAAAAATAGGCCACTTTTTCCTAAATGCATTGCATCTGTAAAACAAATAAACTCAAAATTTATATTGAATGAAAATCGAATAAAATAAGCTTCATTCATGAATTCAGAAACGAATTTGCAAAACGAAAACGTATTATTCATTGATAAAAGAACTGTCTGAACAAAAAAGAAGTTAAATGATTGACCAGTTACTATTTAGAATCATTTTACTGTAATACCACTAAAACAGTTTGTTACACGGATTTAAAAATAACACTTCTATTTAGATTTTCCTAAAACTGTTGATTATAAAATGTCAAAATTAAATTCATTTTTCTTGATACTCTACCGACATATTTAATCTTATTTAACAGTTTTAAATTTTTTGTAACAATATTTGGGGGGATTATTCAAGATGACCATGGTTTTTTCGTGGGAACAGAAATAACGCTGTATGTAATTCTTGCAAAATAACAGGAAAATGTAACACGGTGCCTGAAAATACAAACATCATTATAATTAAGCACAAATCGAGGAATATTATAATACAAACAGTACAACGTATAATATTGAACAGACTGCAACGTCCATGAAACAAGAAACGTTTTCAGAACTAAGAGCATCCGTTTTCAGAGAACCAACGCTTGTTTCGAACAAAACACTGAAAACAGTAGCCGAAAAAACAGTTTAAAATCTGTAGCCGGTGGAAGGGTGAATTTTTTGCATTACGGCATATTAAAATACTTAATGGAGGGGGAAATGAACTATTTGTCTGGGTAAGAAAGAGCATTTCGTAGTTTTTCAGAGAACAGATGGTTGTTTTAGTATCATCAGTACAAGACAGCTTTACAAGTAGTATTTTCAACTAATTTAATGCAAACAATAATTCACCGTACATAAGTTCCTTCATGTTAGTAGACATCCGTATCATGTAGAGATCGGAACTCTTATATTATAATAAAATTTTTGTCTAAGCTATTGTAATTTTCCATTAAATATATTCGCTGAATATTTTAATCAAGTCAAACTCCATGTATGTCTTTACTTCAACTAATGCGTTTTTGTGTTCCAGCATGCGATTGTTACTCCAAGATAACATTATTCAAGACTTTGCTGAAACATCTTCATTAAAATATATTAATTGGGACGTCAACCAGGCCGATCTGATTATGCGCGCAAAATAATAACTTAGTTTGCATATTAGATATCGCAAAGCAGATTGGGTGCTCAGTCAAATCTCATTGGTATGCGTCTCTTGTCTTACGCCCTGCTGGAGCACAGCTTCTTCCAGCAACTGGAATTCCAGTAGACAAATAAATTAAATTGCGAATAACGCTCTAAATAAATAACACTCAACCCAGCAGTTCGAGATTGGAAGCAGCCTAATCAGCTGCTTTATTAGCTGGATTGCGAATTCGATTGATACTACTTAATCGTTATAATTTGGACTGCGTGTCCTTGAAAAAGGGTGATAAGTCGTTTAAAAACAGGATGGCATTCACAGAGACGTGCACTACGTGACGGTTATGATTAAGATATCATCATGAAAGGCAATGTACATCCTTAATGATGACGCCTAATATAGCACCCAGCAATTTGCGACTGTGGGGAAAGTATTCTTCGATCACCTCAGGGGTGAACGTGTTGGGGAAAGTGACGTAAGAGTTGTTACTTCCACAAGATAAATCACTGTAGTTCATATAATTTGTCTTTATTTAGAACACCTGAGGTAATGTTTATAAGTTATTGTTCACCCCTTTCCTAGTATTCAACCTCAATTTTGGAGCGTTATAAAATCAAATTATTCTACTTGATATACAAAACTTAGAAATTGTATGCCAATCAAATTAGAAAATTTTCTTGTCACCAAATTATTAAAGTATATTTATGTTTTATAAAAACATAAATTTACTAGGGGAGACCCCTGCGTGCTCCGCACGCCAACCCCCAATGGAACCTTCCAAAAACATATGTTATGTTTTATTTATAATAAAGGTGTAGGATTAATAATAACCTCAAAACTAAGATTGTAAATAATGTTAAATGTTCAAATCAAATTGTTTCGTATATTTTATAACATCAGTTATAATAATGGTTAAAAGAACCAGCAAAGCTCAAGTCTACACTTTAAAACCCTATCCTAAAAGCTAGAAATACAAAAATAATTTATTCAAATTTTGAAATCACCTGTTAATGGAAATATTGGAGCAACCAGCTATATTACGGTATCTGTTATTTTATTCAATTGGTTGCTATGGTAATAAATGTAAATACATGTGTTGGTTTATCATTCTAGGCCTAACCTAAGAATTTTGTCCGACTAATTTACAAATATTGAAATAAAAAAAGGTTTTTATCGAAATTAATTATAGCCTATGTTACTCAGGGATAGTGTAGCTTTTTATTAGTAAAACTATTTTTGCAATCGGTTCTGTAGTGCCAGAGATTATCCTCTACATACAAACAAACAAAAAAATAACTTTACCTCTTTATAATATTAGTATATA
This sequence comes from Philaenus spumarius, assembly GCA_018207615.1. NCBI lineage: Eukaryota > Metazoa > Arthropoda > Insecta > Hemiptera > Aphrophoridae > Philaenus > Philaenus spumarius. The sequence continues at coordinate 127,261 of JAGFPH010002746.1, read as the reverse complement.
TCAAATGTTTTAATGTAAACTACAGTACAGCTGTTTTATGTTTTTAATTTGTTTATTTAATACCAAATGTAAACAAAGCAGATGTTTTTAAATTCTCATGTATTTCTTATGGGGATTTTTCGTTTTCGGGGACCCAAAAAACCCCTTAGTTTTTAATTTTAGAAAAAACTTGTATTTTTCCCTCGTTCCTTGAATCGATACCTTTAATTTGATACCCCTCCCATCATCCTCCGATTTACCAAATTCCCACAATTTTGAATCTAAAATTTCGGTTACAGAATTATATATAAGGACAAGGACAATTATAATATTTGTCACGCTTGCGCAGCTCTTAATATGAATATATTATTTAGCTGTTATACAACTGTATTACGTTTTCGACGAAAAATTTAAGGTTATAGGCGATAATTAGTATATATTGAAGAGTACAATTTTATTGAAATAAGCTTTATTTTACTTGATCTCATTTCTTTTTAAATAAAGAATAATGTTATTGGAGTTGTGTGCTACACTTCAGAAAGAAATTAATTTTCCTTTTGTATTTCAAGTGATTAGTTTGATACAAAATTTAAAAAAATCTTATATGTGCTGGCAAGATTTTTTTTAAATCTATTAGTGTCGCAAAGAAAATGCTTCCACCCTTTCCGATTTACGTCACATATTGTGTTCGTATTTTGATATAATAACCATATAATTTTATTGAACAACAGATGACACAGGTGATTAGGTTCTATAGTTTCTTAAGTTTTACGATAGATATGCATGAACAACTATGAATAATATACAAACGTAATTTGAAGTATGCGTATGCCTAATTTATGTTTAAATAAAGGTTAAATTTATTCTATAATGAAATATGTGAGGTATAGTGTCCGGTAAACCAACAATAAACTTAGAAACCTCCATATAGTCCACGATTTCCATATAACGATTACCACATCAATTTCTGAGACTCAACTGTCTAATCAGTGTTCTTAAAGTACAAAACAAAATAATATTGTAACACAACCCTCATTCCGGATACTAAAATTAATTGTTTTAGTATATTGATAAACTAAATAATCTCCAGGTTTTATTCTAATAACATGTGATTGCCCTCACGTTGGATGTTAATTTTATAAAACTCTAATTTCGTTATTAGGTCAATTTATAAAATAAGCAACCAGGACTATGTGGAATGGATATGCAAAGTGATTTATAAACATCATACAAACAAAATAGTACAACAAGTAATGTTTTAACTTATCTAGTGGTTGAAGGGTGACCTTATGATATTTTCTAGGGCAAAATTGGTCCGGGGAAATCTTTGACCTCCCCCGGAAAACTTGTAAAATTTGTAATTTGGCTGTTTAGGTAGACTATTAACCCACACAGCATTGAGTCTGAACCTTTACACAGTCAATGAATACACAAAGCTACACCGCGCCTTGTGGCCGCACCAAGAAGTGACCCAGCAGCTCATGCTTGAGCTCTTGTAGTAAATAAAATAAGTACTGTATATGTAAAATCAAACTGTACTTATACGTGATACTGATTTTTAAATAATTCTTAAAAAAAAGTCCTGACTATAATTATTAATATACATATTTTCCCATATCCCCATGTCGTGGTTAATTTAATTCTCGTTTTAATTTTGCCGGGCTATCTAATTGTATTGTAATATTTGTAACACAATTCTTGGAATTCAATAACAAATACATAATACTAGCTGACCCGTCCGAAGCATTCGCATTCTAACTTACTTAAATCTCACTTAATTAAAGTACACACCGTATATTTAGTATCGTATAGTGCGTTTACTATATGCTTATAAATATACAATTAATTAAAAATAGCAATGTAGTGGCGTAACGGCAGCTCTCCAGCTGGGTATTGTTATCATCAGTGTTGCCAACGCCAGGAAAATATCCCTACAACTTACTTGATCTTACATCACTGTTACTTTCGGATTCTTTATTTTTTTTTTCGTATAATTGTATTTTGTATATTTTTCCGGTGTAGCGGTTAAGGAAAGCTTTAAAATGATGCCTCATTCATGTAATTTGATGATGTATTAAGGAAGTTATGGCGTACCGACAAAAAAATGGCCTTGAGAAATAATACATGTGATACTTAATTACTAAAAAAATTATACACAATCAATTCGTATTTTTATCCTAAAGGGATGAATGAATGGTGACGGGTAATTAACTAAAGTGAAAACTAAAATAGACTATTGAAAATAATGTAGGCTTTGTTGGTTAGGTTTTGTGATTGAAAAATTTAATGAATTGGCCAGTTGATGATTTTGAAGGTTTTAAATTTGAAAAACAGTTTGTAGATGTGATTATGTATGTAGAAATTACCATTGTGTTGGTTTGATGTTTTTTTTTCTAATACTGGCTATTGTTGGTCTTACAGGTATGGTAATAAGTTTTTTCTTCTTGAATTTTAGTGTAGGTGTTGGATCTGTCTGTGTCAAAGAAAAAATAACTACTTTCATCCAAAGCTTGTAACCAAGACCTGTAGCTAACTCACTTCTTCCTCTGTACTCCAACAATGCTTTTCTTGTTCTTCCTCCGCTACCTCTTTTATAACCTCTTCTTATACTTGACTGTCGCAAAATTAAAGGCTTTATGGTATTTACAATAGTTGGTGTATGAACTTGTATAAAAGTTTTTGAAATGGAGTATGATTATAATGGGATATGTATGTTTTTTTCTCTGGTGATTATGACGTCTTTGGATGCTTTCAGAGGCTAGTGGTTTATGAAATGTTTCCCTGAGAAATGATCAGCTGCATTTCGCATAACTCTAATTTCGGTATCAATGCAAACAGTAAAAACACAAATTATTTTTATGAGTAAAATATTACATCATTTTTAACAAGATTTTGCACAGATTGACAACTGAACGAATCTGAATTCAGGTATTACAAAAGCATCTTTCACACATGTGCCTTATGTGGAAGTGTCTTGAAAAGATTATCTAGGGGATTTTGGTATGATCAAAATCTGAAGGAGAAAACATATATTTTACTGTAATTATAAGAAGATTTTCTATTCTGTATATATTTGATTGACATTGTTTTGGCAGACTGCAAACGTTTATGGACGATTATGAACTTTAAAAAACCCTCTTGAAGAATTAATTTGCACTACACCCTATAAATCTCGTACTTCGACAATGAGAACACCATTTAAAATATATCGTAAGTTAACCAGTATTGATTATATTCCCCATTAGAATTTTCCACCTTAAATTTTTCAGAGATGACATCAAGTATTTTTTGTTTATGGAGTAAAAACAGATTTCGTTACTTCCATTTAACCCTTTGAGCACCAAGAAGTGATGAAATTTGAAAATACTATATATTTCTTTATTTTTGTGATTAACTAAGGTTGTTTAGTAAAAAAACTATTTTTTACTGTTTTTTTTTTTTTTTTAGTAAATATATACACAATAATAATATACTTATATAAATGTTTATAAGTAAAGTTATCCAAAACATCCCGTCAGCTTGGAAGCGAGCCAACCACCGTTTGCTTTACTTCCGCCCTCCTACCCTCAAACCACAGATATGATTAGATATCTGGTTTCCCTAGCCTAGATTCGAACCCAGCATGGATGTTTGCTTGGTTGCTCTTAAGTTTGAATCTGTATAATTTGTATTCGTGAGAGGTTTATAATAATAACTTAGATCAGTTCTTATTAAGTTAAGTAATTAATCTAAAGCAATATGCTACCCTTTTAATAAAAAATACTGACAAATGAAAGACTAGAACATGTTTTAAAAAATTGGGGAAATCACACAATATAAATTGCCAATTGAAAGCAAGCACTAGTCAAGCAAGTCCTGCTTTCTGGTGGCATTTGTTGAAACTAGGTGTAGACCTGATGTTTTACAGAACTGCAATGGTACTCTAAAGTACCTCCAGGCCTCAACTTGTAGATAAAGCCACTGTTACCTTTTATAAATACAGTTGAATTTAGTGGTACTTAAAAGTACCGTCGGTCATCCAAGGGTTATAATCGTAAGTGTAAAATTCATAACACGGCTTTAGTGCCCGATCATGATATTAAACAAACGTCGTTTTATCGAGCCCACGAGTATAACATGGATTGATGCCAATCAGTAAAAAGCTATATTGAAATTTCTTTAAAGTATTATTCCAGGATTACACAGAAACGCCGAAGGACCTTTGAATATCCGTAAATCTTGAAGATAAGACACATTTATTGGCTCCGACTTGCCATTGTCTCGCACTAGATCTGACAATCAGTCCATGCATATCTATTAAGTTATTTCACAACGTACTTTACATAATCTCTTCATATACATTCACTACATACCCAGCCCACGCTTAGGCACATTTAGCTTCCAACTGTTATGGATCTACATCTACTGCTTCCCTGACTGCTTATGAATAACGATGCGCTTCTAGTTGGCTTCGTAAAATAAATTATAGATACGTCTTTTAATGCATAAAATCTTAGAAGTATATTTATATTCAAACAAACGATTGATAAACAGACTGACAATTAAGCAATTGATCTGTATCAATATTATTAGCGATTGCAGTGGCCCTTACGGTAAGACCCAAGGTCGGGAGTAGCAAATAAGCACCGATCATGGTCCTCAGAACACGTTTTCGGGTGTCATTAAAAATCATATATATATATATATATATATATGTTCTCACTCTAGCGACCGCATTTTAAGTCCGATTTGGTTCAAATTTTTTACACATGTTGGTTGGCTCCGTCGCTCGAACGAGTTTGTTAGCCAAAAAATCCAACAACCGGAAGCACGTTTTAACCGGAAGTATCTATTTTTTTTGAGAATTTTCCTAAGAGAATGCATTTTTTAGAGTTTTTTCTACAAATATAAATTTTGGACGTTATTCTGCACATTTTGTTTTTTACGCGAGTTTATAGCTCGCTTGGTTCCCCCAAAATCGATCAAAACGTAAAATACCATAAAAGTACCCGGTTTAAACACTGAAAAAACTCTAACCGTACTGCAAAGTTAAAATTAATGTTAACAGTTTTTCTGTCATGGTAACATTTATAATGTCATAATTACTTTAGAGCTTGAAATATTTGCATTGCTGTAAGGTTTTTTTAATGTTGAGTTTTACTGTAAACTCTAATGTAGTTAATGTCATAGTTAATTTAATATAAGTAAAGGCGATGATTGCAGTCACTAAATTAGTTAATGTAACTATAAGGTAAATCTAACGTAATATACATCTAAAAAACGGAATGAAAACAATATCTTAATATGTTCACAATGTTAGCTTACTTACAAGCCATAAAGGCGGTTATTTATGCAGTGAACTGGGTTACATCCGCTGTTCCTCCTTTAGACGGTAGCCTTGTCCTGTTTTAGAGTTACCCTGTCCACAATTACAGTTTCTCACGTTTTTACGAAATTCGAATTCAGTTTCTCTTCAGTACTCGGTAGACTAACAAGTAACAACAAAGACCACATCAAACAGCTATAACTAAAGTGCTTCGTTGTCGATCTTCTTGTTTTTTCAACATACATGGATGATAATGTAGAATCTTTGTTGACGTCATGGGGATTTCAAAATTATATTACAATTTTTAAAGGTAAGTTCAGTTTTAAGGTAACTGTACATAAGTTAATACAGTATTATAATTAGATGCAGTAATTTTAAAAAACTACCATAATAAATACGGTATATATTCAATATTAAAATTTCATTACAGGTTATGGGAGGTTGCCTGAAGTTATACATAACTTTGTGATACTATTTTAAAGATATATAACTAATCTATTTTCTATATATTTTAAATTATTGTTTTAATAATCATTCTGGTAAATATTTAAAATTCATTTTAGTAATCTATTTACACATGATTAGTTTATTATCAAATAATATACTTTCATTTCAGAAAATGAAATAGATATAGCTACTTGCCCTATCCAATATGGAGGAAATCCATGTAAAGGAACTTATTTTTTAGTACCTAACTTCCATTTAACTTATTTAACATTACTACATACAACTACAGACAATTCATTCATATTATATCTTTTCAAGTAAAAATATAAGGCTCAAAGAAAGAAAATTAACAACCTAGCAAAATTGTTAATTTATATACGTCAGGCATTTCGCTAAAATATTTATTAATAACAACTACATCTTACAACAAATTAAGGATTTGTTAAAAACATATTGTAAAAGATTCAGTTTGGTTGTTTAGCTGTTTAAAAATGTGTGAATGCATTTTCAATATGTAGGAGTGGTTCTTAAGAAGTACTTTTCCATTAAAGTCTCAGTTAGACTGTCAACGGCATCAGTCAATTAACATGAATTAATTGTTTTAGGAATTTTTACATTTGAAATGACAGAGTTATTTTATTATTTTGTAAATATTTGTATGTCCTCCAAAAACCTAACAATAGCATAAACAAATATTTGGATAATGAATTTTGATTACTTTTATCAGAACTAATTATTCTGATATTTGAAATAATTTATGTATTTAAAATAATTTACGATGTTTACGAGTATTGATCAACCCTTGTTAACGATTATTAAAACTAAGAATGTTTTTTATTAACAAAAAAGTTACTTCAAACTAGCTTAACTACTACTCAAGATATTAAATATCCATCTTCAGTGGGAAATGTCGCAGTAATTAATTAAATTAAAAGTAATGAACTCATTATCAAATACGGTAACTTTAAACATAGAATTTAGGTTAAAATTTTTTAAAGTTGTAATTTAAAGCTTGAATTCTTTATTTTAAGATACAGTAAAAATGTTATGTCCTTAACTACATACATTAATAACTATGTATATTATATAATATATTTTATAGTTATCTTACACTTAATTTTTATTTTTTCCAGAACTCTTACTATAGCTTCTCTAACTGAAGGACCTCGACAATTAGTACGCAGGGGAAAGCTTGTCGACAAATTTCGAAATAGAAAATCGGAGTTAAGAAAAGCTGTTTCTGTTGTGACAAAAATAACTATTGTTACAATAAACAAACTATATAGTAATTACAATCTTAACTAGTGTTATAACTATATTAGTATGAAGTTCACCACTACATCAACTAACCTTGCAAGGATGTTAGTTATACTGAAACACAAAGAGCAATTACTCTTATGATAACAATAACTAATATGAGTGTAATATTTTGTAGATGTATTGCCTAATTTTATTATTTTTGTGACAATAACAACTAACTTACCAGTAAAGGAACACTACAATATGTTACACTCTACCTAATGTTATAACTACATTAGTTTATATTCACTACTACATTAACTAGCCTTGCGACATAGTTAGTAGTGCCTTAATGTCATAGAAACATTAGGCTTACTGTTGAACTTACATTTGCTGCTAAGTTAATAATATTGCTATAACATCAAGAGATCAACAGTAGCTTACTTTAACCGTAAAGCTAACTACACCCTGCTGACCCGTAAACAAATATTTCTTTTACCTCAACATTAATTGTGTTGCTGCAAGGATAGAGTTTTTTCAGTGAAGCCATGTGGCGAATTTTACCGTGGGATTGGCGTGCGAAGCACGCAATGCATTGTGTGTTGAAGATACTCCCAATATGAGGAATGGCGTGCGAAGCACGCAATGCTTTGTGTGTTGAAGATACTCTCAATATGAGGAATGGCGTGCGAAGCACGCAATGCTTTGTGTATTGAAGATACTTACAATATGCGGAATGGCGTGCGAAGTATTTTGCAGCTATTCAGCACTGTCGTGAATAGACCTATTACCCAAATTGTTGGTTGAAACCCTAAAACAAAGGCCTATAAACTTATTTTTGGAAATTTGCTCAACTCACATCAGCGGTTCAGCTGACTGGTCGAATTATTATTTAAGTTCCAAGGTATAAAGTCTACCCCCTTCATACGGAACACAAGAGCAAAATAAAATACCAGGTTTTTTCTGTGTAAGACCGCTTATAAAGTTAAAAGATATTGTCCATTTCGTGACGTAGGAAAGTCAAATTTATTTAGGATATCTAGATTCAAGCCAATCGTAGCTGCAATTCCAGCTGACGTATTTTGTGTGCGGAGAATGTGGAGTTAATGTGAGTTCATGTTCTAAAATAACTAAAAACTAGCTTACCTGTGCGAATATTTCGCAAGTTATTAGTACTTACCTGAATTAAAACATTAATTTAACTAGTAGTTCTGCGAACAGTAGACCTCGCTCGTTGAAATAACAAATGTGGTTTTGAGCTTAGGTTAAAAATAGTGTGCCAGTAAGGAAGTAGCACAAGGTTTAGCCAGTGAAACATTATTTGCAATTCCGGCGATTCCGGGGTTTCTAGTTCTCGTTTTTTTTTTTCTTGAGCTTTAACTGCTAAAGATTTTCTTTTAGGGGGCATTGTGTTTTATTTAGGTTAATAATTCGTAAGGTTGCTAAAAATATCGCGTTATAGAAGGAAAACATAGAATTAAATATTTACATACTTAAATAACTAAAACATAACAATGTATTTACAGTTCCATAACTTCCATATTATTTCCAATATTAGAAATAATGAAAGCAAACTATGTTAAAGCTTCGTGATAGTGAACTCAACCCATGTACCAACACTTCCCACGGTGTCCAACGGTCATTTTTTGTATGTCCTTTATCGCCGCGAAGTTTCATTTGTTTCATCTCATTTTGTAATTCAAGTAAAGCTAAGTCAAATACTTTTATGAAATTTACAATGATAATTTACAAGTATACAGTTCAATTCTTTGATTTATTCTCTACACATTCTTATAATAATATGTCATTTTTTAGCAAAGGATATATTCCTAAATTACTATTTAAAATAGGCTTAGTTTTGTTAGCAGTCTTGTAGTAGGAACATAAAAACTGGAGTTTTCAAAATAATAAATTTGAAATTGATAAATATTTGTATACAGTTCTATTTAGAACTAAATTACGAAACTTTTTTACATTTTTGAAAAAAATTACAAAAAATGTACTGCTTTTTATGTAGGCCTAAAGTTGAACTTTTTCCTTTCGTTACTGAACACGCTTGTTTCTTGAGCTAATAACTTTGTTAATTTTACTTCAATCATTTTTTTACTGGCACATATGAATTCTTTGAACCTTTATCTATAAAAAGATACGGAACACTTTTGAATTAGTTTGGAATAAACTTATAAAAGCATGCTTAAAATACAAAAACTATTTTTAACAAATTTAGAGCTTACGGCCATTTTATGAGCTTACCGTAAGAGACACGGAAAAGAATCAAGAATACAATTTTGTTGAAAATCAAATCTGCTAACCGCAAAATGTCATTAGTTTTTAAATTCGACTTACGGTTAAGCCACAAACTGGCTTTGGAAAAAAGCTTACACTGAGAGAAACGGTCCGACCACCATTTTAATTTTATTTAAGGGGTTAAAAATGAAAAATGGAAAAAACCGTATAAATACATCGCTTGGCCTAGGAATAAGGAACATTCATGCAAAAAATAATCAAAATTGTCTAGGTGTTTGGACGTAATCGTGAGACAGACAGACACACGGACGAAATGCCGAACGGTCGAGCTAAAACGGAGACCTCGGTTCGCTCGGTCAATTAAGTAAATTACGTTTATTTATTTACGTTATTTAATTTGATTGATTTGTGAGATAGATTACGCTTGCACATACAACGTAATTAATGTAACTAACACCTGTCACGTTAGTTAAACAGATTGTTAATATATGGCGTCTTTCATTAGGAACCATATGAAGTATAATATACGAGTTTTTTAATACATTTTTGTAACGAAAACATGTATATTAAGCTGTTTGTCTATTTTTCGTCAATTGAGGAGAACATGAGCTATAAACTGATGTTTTAATAATTAATTTTCATGAAGAATTAAGGAAGATATCGCTTAGCGAAAAAATCACCTTTGATTAATAACAATATAAGTATACAATATCTCAATGTGTCCCGAGATGGAAAAAATTGGGCCCTGTCCTTTATTAGTTAATTTACATAGGAAAGATGAGCTATTGCATTGCTAAGACTTCTAAGGTCGAGGGTAGTAAATGAGCACCGATCATGGTGCCCAGAACATGTTTTGGGGTATCATATATGTTCGCAATCTAGCAGCCGCATTTTTCGTCCGATTTGGTCCAAATTTTGTTCACACGTTGGTTTTCTAAATTGCTAGGACGAGTTAGTTAGTCAAAACAATCCAACAATCAGAAGATTTTGCTTTTTTGTGTTAAATTATTTTTGAGATTTTGCATACTAGAATAAAAACACCAACCTGAAACCTGACAAACAACACAAAGTTAAAAGAATGCAAGGCTTAAAACTTTAAATACAGTACGTTTTAAACCAAATAGTGTGTGAGGGTATTACGCAAATTGGCTACGGAAAAACAGATCCCCCACCAATCTATTCACAGGAGTTACAAATATCGGCGTGAATATTGGCACTTAACCTCGCCCTGGCGCGATGGGCCGGGGGTGTAAGGAAAGTTCGTAAGTGGAGAAAAAATCCTTTTTCCCACACCGCTTTCTAATGTGACTCATCCTTCAAACGAACTAGTGGATGTTTACCTCACCCTTAACACGTTCACTGCTACGCAAATTTCTTATTTCCTATGCTAGGAGCTGACCTTTTATTTTTTATATTTATTGCCTAAATGAGTAGAAATTGCTTTATTTTTTATTTTTCAACCTTTCTACGTAATAATCATTAATATTTTAAAGAATAATATGTCCATAGCACATGTTTAAATTGGCGTGCTAAGCTCGCAATAGTCTGTGGATTGAAAATTCTCCCAATAAGGGGGTTGGCGTGCGACGCTCGCAATGCATTGTATATTGAAAATTCTCACAATACAATGTTGGCGTGCGAAGCACGCAATGCATTGTGTATTGAAAATACGCCCAACATGGGTATTGGCGTGCGAAGCACGCAATGCACTGTGTATTGAAAATACCCCCAGTATGTACAAAACTTTACTTATTTATTTTCCCCTTAGTTTTACCGAAAGGTGTTATTCATTTTTTATATAAATATTGTATGCAAGTAGGTAAAACTTTAAGATTTGTAGCTTTGTGAGTTCAAAAGTAGCTAAACAGTAACTTTTTGAAACTATTTGTCATGCAATTGGTTGTACCGCCAAGTCATTCTGGGGAAAGACATAAAAGGGAGGATACGCACCCCTTAAACAGGCACATTCCTAGTATGAGGCCTTAGTTCAATTTTTGCTTAGTTCTTTTGAATATTTTACGGTCATATAGTCAAGAGATTTATTCAAATCACTAAAGGAAAGTAAGGATTTGCAAACAATTAAGAAATTTAAGATCGAGTCTTGCTTAAAATAATGATATATAACAATCTTATTTAAAGAAAATGCAGCTGTAATTCAATACCAGAATGTATAGCATTACCAACTACGTTTGTAAAACAAGCTATTCAAGAACTTTCTAGCACTAACATAACTAACTCAAAATAGGCTGATATTATCTATACTAATATTATAAAGAGGTAAAGTTTGTTTGTTTGTTTGTTTGTTTGTATGTAGGGGGTAATCTCTGGCACTACTGAACCGATTGAAAAAATAGTTTTACTAATAAAAAGCTACACTATCCCTGAGTAACATAGGCTATAATTCATTTCGGTAAAAATCTTTTTTTAATTCAATATATTTGTAAATTTAGTCGGAAAAAATCTTAGGTTATGACTAGAATGATAAATCAACACATTACATGTATTTACATGTATTACCATAGCAACCAATTGAATAAAATAACAGATAACATAGCTGCTTCAATATTTCCATTAACAGCTGATTTCAAAATTTGAAGCAATTATTTTTGTACTTCCACCTTTTAGGTTAGAGTTTTAAAGTGTAGACCTGAGCCTTGCTGGTTCTTTTAATCATTATTAACTGCTGTGATAAAATATAAGAAATAATTTGGTTTGAATATTTATAACATTATTTACCATCTTAGTTTTGAGGTTATTATTAATACTACACCTTTATTATAATTAAACATAACATAGGTTTTTTGAAGGTTCCATTGGGGGTTGGCGTGCGGAGCACGCAGGGGTGTCCCCTAGTGTATTATAAGTTAGATATAATTATAGAAATATTCATATTTTTACTGCTGCAAATAAATTAGGTTATTTATTAAGTCAAATGTATGTGGTTTTATAACGATAAATTCTTTCATTATATATATCCTTATTAGCTAATTAATATCTAAACCCCTTAATAATCCTTAACGCTTCATCCTGTCTAAGATTATTCAATTCCCTCCAATAGTTAACCAATTAACATAAACAATTTGAGTTTGAAAATGAATTCTTAAAAAAATGAAACTTCTGGGAAAATGTAAATGTGTGCTTAAGGCCACAAGGGAGAAGTGTAAACTTTTTAAACACAACTTACGAAATGAGGAAGCACAATGTTCATTTCAGAGGTATTATTACCAATTAAACTATACATTATGTTAATATTAACGGGTTAAATCTGTTCACTTATATACCCAACTCAAATATACTAAACTGACAATGAGTCCGTGGCCTAACCGGCTAAGGCGTAAGTCTATGGTGATATTGGTGATGGACTCTGCTGGTTCGAATCTCGGCAAGACCAAACTTTTTTTAAATGACGGAATTGAGCGTTTCATAAAATTCATGAGAAAATGCGTGACGGTAAAATCCGATTCACCGCCCCTGTGAATAGAAATCTTCAAAAACTCCACTCAACAAACAATGCACCACAAAATCATCGGTATTACAAAATGCACAGTTCAATGTAACAAAATCTTACAGAAAAAACAACACGAAATAAAAACTGTTATTTTTCACTTTCCAATTTTCTTAGCAAGGATGTAGAAAAAAACTATTAATCGCCAATAGCCGAGAGGAGGCACTGGGAGGTCCGGTGAAAGTAAGCAGCTCCTCATTTACGGCTTTGCAAGACTTCATGATAACAAAAAATCATAAAGACCGCATGCCCGGATGCTGTTATAATACTTCATTATTGTAAACCTCTCTAAACAGGATGCGGTCATTTTGAGACACGCTTATTCCTAAGAATAAAAATTAAGATTTAATTACGCCTGTAAATGGTTCAGTTTGATCCAGGAAGACAGATTTAATGCGGCGTTGCGTTCTGCTTTGCCGCCATTTCCTGTCTATTATTGTTCGCCTGTGCTGTGCATTCGTCAATCAATGTCCAGTAATAACTTGTTATTGAATTGTTGTAGCCTTTTGAACCCGATATTATAAACTATTGTAAATTCACAAAGCTTTAAGAAGTTTGTGAAAAATTATCTCCAGTCAAGTCCGTGAATTATATGCATTATCTCTTTTTCGGTAAACCAAATCCACCCTGAGAAATTGTAAAATTTGCTTTCAGTTTGGAACAGCTGTTAAATATTTATGACACTATAAATGTTAGGATGTCACATACTATAGGAGTTTTCACCACCAGTTTTTAGCTGCAACGTTCTGTTCGTTTAATTTTTGAAACAAAAGTTTTAGAGAATTATATTTTCTATAATTTTTATACGAAACTTTTTCTTCTAGGACGCACCCAACTGAAGTTATTTGGGGAAAAAAGGAATTTGGCAACCATTTTCCAAGATGGCGGCGTAAGCTCAAAGTGGTGGGGGTCGCAAACTTAGTGTTTTTTAGTAAGTCAAAATGTACTATAATACCAAGTTTCATTTTTCGAGGTAACTTCGTTTTTAACTCCCTGCTGCCTGGGCCACATTATAAATCGACCTTTATAATTAATTTTCATTACACTAAAAACAATAAATAAAAACAAATCTACGGCTTTGTCCTGATTGATGGCATACAATCTACGTGGAGCAAAAACTAATTAAAACACATACACGAAAATTAAAAGATATATTTTTATGGTGTCTTAGACGTACATTAAGAAAGTACAAAAATAGTAAAAATTCGAGGGTTTACGACGAGCCTTATAATAGAGGAAACAGCTGTTCAGAACAAAAGCTTTGCAACATTTGTTTGCATTCATTACCATAGCAACCAACTTAGCAAGTTTATTAGGCGTATTCTTCAAAACCATCAGATTTTTTAGGTTAGATTAACAAACTAAAAGTAGACACAAACAAAAATCAACTAAACATTTTTACTGTATATATACTTCAAACATCTGTTACATATTATAAATAAAACAGCTGATTTGGTTCAAAAACTTAACATAATTTTAGGTTAGGCCTACAATGAACCAGAACACGTTTATTTGCAACCAATTTGGCAAATTTAGAATAGCGTAATTATTCTTCACAAGCAACAGTTTTTTTTTTTTTTAGATTAGGTAAAACCAACAAAAGGCTTACTGTATTAATTCAAACACCTGGTGTTACTTTAAAATATTATATTGTTTTATTTAGTTGTTATTTAAATATTAATGGTCAATTACAATTATTGGGGTTGGTCGTGTCTATTTCGACATCTGTCTTACGTACATAGGTCACCGCTCAATCGTCATTATAGTGAAAATATCAGAGTATGCAATGATCTGTTTACTTTGGCTTCGCCATGGGTCGTAGCCAGGGTTGGTGAGCGAAGCGAGCTTTTTTTAAAATAAAGTGAACACCAATAAATCTCTATTCATTGTAGCATTATTGACACGATCGTGTGACCTGTATTTATTACATACTGTATTTGTATTATTTCCTGCCTCAAGTTACTTAATTTACTTCTAAAGCAATATTTGACTTAGAACTTCGTTTGTGAATTTGCAACTGCATTAAAATAACGTGCGGTTCTATAGATCCACATCGTAAATTATATCCACATAAACTGGCTCTCGTATCAACTAAACTAATACGCTTACAGAAAATAGACGCGAAAGAGTTTTGTATTTAATAAAACATTCCTGCAGCGATATAAATATTCAAGTAGCTGCGAAGGGAGGTGTTAACTACGTCATCAACTTATTAAATCGAACTAAAAATCTCGAAACCTGTCGCCTAAGTGCACCTATACCGTGCGAGCTGATGCAGCGTCTCAATTAATATTTCCTAGGTGTCATTTATTAACTCGGATGAGGCCGACACTCATCATGTGCCGACTAAATTGACTAGGCGATAATAAACACAGCATATTAATGTTGAAGGCGGGCAGTATATCCGTCGGATTCGATACACTCTTTCATCATCCAATCATAATAAAACCTAAACACTCGACTAAAACCATAAGCACTTGTCTCGTCTTGTGTTTTATTTCTTCATTAGATGTCGCTGCGAATACTGCAGCCGTAAAACCATCTATAAACATATCTATTTGAATATTTTTATTTTATTCAATCTTGATGCAGGAAATTACTGTGTTTACTGCCTCTGCGTGCACAGGCTCCAAACTGTTATTGATGACATTGTGCAATAAAGCGGGTTCTTTATTATTCTGGAAAGGTTACCGAAAGCGTTTTCCGCTTATTATGTTTGCATTACTTTAAATCGTTCGACTTGTTAATTTCGTTTTATGATTTCGTAAGGACGTATTTTCTTGATGATGTGAAAAATGTAATATATTACAATTATGTTGGATAAATTATTCGTACTTAGAGCACGACAGTCTCATCGCTTTTTTTCGCACAAGATATGAGCGAATTTTAAATGCAATCCACTGAATATGAATAAACTAATGGATTTTTGTAAAGATGAATCGCACAAAACAATAGATTCTATTAACTGTTGAACATTCGTATCAACCAATAGCATTTTATATACTGGTTGTCTCTTTACCTATTTTTACTTTTCACTATACTATAGTATAGTGAAAGTATAGTGACCGCAAAAAAATCGATGTTGAGATTTTTGTGGAAATGTCCGTTTTGGGACCCTCTGAGTCCAAAAAAGTGGTTTTTACAAAATGTCTGTCTGTATGTCTGAATTTATACAAAGCTAGAGAAAAAACTATTCGATCGATTTCGTTCAAATTTACACCAAACATATCAATTAGGCCTGCATAGACTTATGATAAAAGGTTTTGAAAACTTAAAAAAAAACCTTTTTGGCCAAAAAACCCCAAAAAATTAGTTATTATTTTTTTATAAAAAAACGGCTCTAGCGATTTTGATAAAATTTGGCTTATTTGTAGCCCTTAATGTACCCTACCATATGCAAAAAATCGCATCTTTCTAAAAATTCTCATTGAGCTAATAATAATAATATTTATTAGTTACTCTGCTACTTTAATACAATTTTATGAAGTCACAGTGAATCTGTTCAATAATTTAAATATGTGAGAAAGAGTGTGCCAGTTTCTAGTACCGTTTATTTAAAAATAAATGACATTTATATTTATTTTGTATAGCATATCTGAAAAATCAAAGAATACTAATTGTATCACTTTAAATAAATTACTTTAAACCCACTTATATAAAATCCGGCACATCTTTACATTATTAATATATAGGCAAATTTGTTCGAAAACGATAGAATAGTTTTCTCTAGCTTTGTATACATACAGACATACAGACAGACATGCAGACAGACATAGAGACAAACATTTTGTAAAAACCACTTTTTTGAACTCATGGGGTCCTAAATCAGATATTTCCACAAAAATCTCAACATCAATTTTTTTTACGATCACTATACTTTCTCTATACTATAGTATAGTGAGAAAGTAAAAGTGTATATCTGGTCTTGGATATATTTAAGAATACGTTTTTAACTGAATTATAGGAGTTGTAGTTGCAACTCATGTATCACTGAGGATGACGGTTTTGTCAAAACGCATTTTATTATTCAACATATGCGTGAAAATTAATGTCACTATTCTAATAAGAAAAAAAAAACATTATAATAGTTGTGTTCCAATTATAAGTTTTAAATATAATATGAAGGGGGTCTCACGGAAATAATTTTAGGACTTAAGTAAACAATAACATAAGTAAAGAAAACGTTTACACAAACATATGCTCTTGAATACTTAATTTTCTTGCTAGCTACAATTTTCGTTTTTTGATCCAACATAAAATATTCTCACTTTATAATCTGACGTGCGTATTTTTTTATTATTATTATTATTATTATTATTATTAAGTAAACTATTCATATTTATAACATAGGCCTGTTATTGAACACAAAAGTTTTCTAAAATTTGTTTAAAAAAAAAAAAATAATAACCTGCCTTTCATTTTCTAAAATATATTTTCTTAGTTAGGGATTTCAAAAACAAGTACGTAATATGAATCTGTGCTGTGCGCGAAATCATAATTTGAACTATTCAAACTTGTTTGACCCCATTACTTGTTTTCAGTTTACAAGCGAAATTCTTAGATCTCTCGATGACAACTTTCTGCGAATAGCTAATGTACACTGCTAATGAATAGCTAATGTATACTGCTAATGAATAGCTAGGGTATGCTGTAATGAATAGCTAATGTACACTGTAATGAATAGCAAATGTATACTGTAATGAATAGCTAATGTATACTGTAATGAATAGCTAATGTATACTGTAATGAATAGGTAGTGTATACTGTAATGAATAGCTAATGAATACTGTAATGAATAGCTAGTGTATACTGTAATGAATAGCTAGTGTA
>JAGFPH010002746.1:98301-109523 GCA_018207615.1 Philaenus spumarius | reverse complement strand
TGTAATGAATAGCTAATGTATACTGTAATGAATAGCTAATGTATACTGCTAATGAATAGCTAGTGTATACTGTAATGAATAGCTAATGTATACTGTAATGAATAGCTAATGTATAAAATGATATTAAACATTTTATTATTTACTAATTTCTCCACTTTTTATAAACGTGATACATATGTCACAGGCAAATTGTAAAATCAGTCGTACGATAAAATTCTACAGTAGGCCTATATAATAAAATATGACAAAAACACAGTCCAGAAGTTTTTTGTTTTAAATGGTAGGTACATAGATAAAAATACCGACCGCATCTTACTACCGCACATCCATCACCAGAACAAGATTTACGCTTTTTAAATTTTGTTCGTTGCCTGTTGCGTAAAAAATCCTAAATTGTAGGTAGGAAAATTTCCTTTAGATATACGTACGTATTTAGTTTTGTATTTTACATTTTATTTATACCCAAACAATAGCCATAAAACCCGTTCATTATTTATTTCAACTTTAACAAAATTGTCATAAGATCAAAAATATTCAACGGGAAATATCTTGATGCAGAGTTTCAATTTAACGATATAATTTTATTTTAAATTCATAAAAAAAAACAAATAAACGGTACCAGGAACTGGCACATACTTTCTCACAAACATATTTAAATAATTAAACAGATTCACTGTGACTTCATTACTGTAGGTGATTTATTAAAGTAGGAAATTAACTAATAAATATTATTATTATGATTATCTACAGAGAGAACTATTCCATCGATTTAGAAAGAGATTGCACCAAACACGTCAATTAGGCATGTATAGATGTACGAAAAAAAGGTTTTGAAAAACAACCCCCTTTGCGGCCAAAAAAAAACACAAAAATCGGTTATTATTATAATTAGCTAAAGGAAAATTTTTAGAAAGATGTGGTATTTTGCATATGTTAGGGTACATTAAAGGCTACAAATTAACAAAATTTTATCAAAATCGTTAGAGCCGTTTTTTATAAAAAAATAATAAATAATTTTTTAGGGTTTTTTCCCAAAAAGGGGTTGTTTTTCAAATTTTTCAAAAACGTTTTTCGTGCGTCTATACAGGCCTACTTGACATGTCTGGTGCAAGTTTGTTTGAAATAAATCGAATAGTTTTCGCTCTAGCTTTGTATACATACATACAGACATACATACATACAGACATACAGACAGACAATTTGTAAAATCCACTTTTTTGGACTCAGGGGGTCCCGAAACGGATATTTCCACAAAAATCTCAACATCGATTTTTTTGCGAACACTATACTTTCTCTTATAGTTTAGTGAGAAAGTAAAATGTTTGCGTTTTCAATTTTTGTATACATAAGACTAGGTTCTTGATGTCCCAGATTAAGAATGTTGACCAAACCCGAGAACGAAATCCAAATAGCTGCCTTAAAATTTTGATTGTGACGTTTTTAAAAAAAAAGATTTGCAAGTGTTTCCACCAAGGTAGGTAACTGAGCAAAATCAAATTTGTTTACTAAAACCGTGTAAACTTATTACTTGAGGAAACATTTTTTTATGTGTTTACGGTTGCTAAATGTTGTTGATTTTGTACCTTTTAACTTTTAAAAACAATTATCGCGTAGTCAATCGATAGTTTCAGAAATTTTCGAGATAACGACTCGAATTTCACCATCCGTCTTCGAAACATTGATGCGTTGCTTTAGTTCAAAACATTTGTATGTTTTTAATCAAATTAGACGCCAAACATTGTTATGTGCTTGTCATATATATAAAGCACGAGAACATTATCTTTGTATTTGAATATCATAAGAGTGTTAGCCTATACAATAATTCGTAAGAGCGAATAAGAACATAATTTCCCAAACTTAAAAAACCTATTTAGGGCAAGTAGGATGACACTCTCTGGATTATTTTAATTTACATAACTTAAGGTACATTGTTTTCAAAGAAGTAAAAGAGATAGTACACTGTCCAAACACCATATGCGCGTTAGACGAACTTTAAAATTGATATATATTAGGCCTAACTTCGGCTCGTATTAAAATGCCGAAGCATTGAAATATTGCGAAAATTCTAAGCATTTTCTAGACCTCGAAAACGTTGAGAAAAGTCATAAAAAGTAGGAGTAAAATTTTATGTCCGTGTGTCTGTGGACATGATATGTGCACTCACAGACGTCGAAAAAAATTTGGTGGTGCAAAAATCTTCGTAATTTTATTGCGGAGAGTTGAAAAGTTTTTGAGTTTTCTAGCGTGACAGCAACGTCACGTGCGTGACAAAAACGTCACATTTTTGAGTATTTAAACATTTTGAGTATATGGACAGTGCGAGTTTGAACCGAACACGGTAGCATAATATGCCGAATACCTTCTGCTGCGGTTCTAATGTGATTTTTTAACTTTATATGTTTTTAATGTACATTTAAGTGTTTTATGTGTGTAGGTGTTTTAAATGTTTTAATTTTGACAAAGTTCGCAGTGTGCGAACAGCTGGATATTTGATAATGACTGATTGAAATAGTCGAAACGGCCGTCACATAAAAACGATGAAAATCAAGGATTGTACGACAGATCGTAAAAGGTAAATAATATATATGTTAATTTATCTGTGATAAGTCCTAGAGTCTACTAATTATTGACAAAAAGCACCTGTAAATTATAACTAAAGCGTTTATGCAACAAGCCCCTGGACGTTGTGTCATTCTAAATCACCTTCTTTCAAAAGGGCTGAATATGATTCTTTGGAACTCCATTTCGCTGCAATTACTTTTCCTTTCTCTTTATTTATTTCTTGTTACGCAGTATTACATTCTCTACTCGAAGGAACGATATCCGAAAACAACTATTAGAGGCTTGATCAATAACTGCAAACTGCATTGTTCAAACCTCCCCCCGCTCCCTACAGCCCATTAACTTTCCTTTCTAACAAACTATCGATGTTTATGAAGGTTCGCGATTTATCGAAGAGTTCTTACTTACATCACTAAGCTATGATTAAAACTGTTTTTATGTTATTTCAAATGATCAGTCGTAATATATCATCTAAGGCGTACATACTCCGTTGCGTGTATTTATGCTCTGCCGCACCCTAACAGCCTAGTTAGATGGGCGTGATCCGCATTAAAGGCAAGTGTTATTTTTACGAGACATTATTTTAGGTGTTCTTTGCGCAATTTATGTTCTAAAATGAATGTTTTGGCTGTCGCACGATTCCTACATAAAATTAAGTTTGGTTGTGGATGGAACTTAACGTAATAAAACTGAGATTATTGAACAACAAATTTTATGCGATTCTTTATATTCTAAACCGCATAATAAAAGTGCTTTCATTCCCTTGCTACACTGTTTTGTTGCAAAGTTCTTCTTCATTTATTGTTCAAGTTTAGTCCCATATTAGTTTAACTGCTTAGTGATTTATTATTTACTTTGGATTGTTAGCATTGCTAAAAAAATGTCGGACATTGGTTGCTTGGACAGGGAGAGATTGGAAAATTGATGAGTATCCATGAACACATCATAATTTGGTTTTGTAGTCTGTTTGTTATTTCATTCGTTGTTCTGGGTTTCTTTGGTTGATCTTCATACGTGATGGAAACAGCATAGCTATAAGTAGTTGACCAAATTAAATAACCCAAATTTTTGGCGAAGGTTTTAAATTTATTTTTTTCCTTTGTAAGGTGTAAATTAAGCGTATAGGTTAGAATTTAGTTATGTACATTTAAGTTTAATTTTAAGTTTAAATCGAGTCCTTTGTAAAAAATTATTTTATTTGTATTTGGTAAAAATTAACTAAGTGATATTTATCATGATAAGCGTTTTGTTTGTAATTGTATTTACAAAAAAATATATAAAATGTAGTTTATACTTTTTAATGTGCATTAATTTATGTAATTAAAGAAATCTAAAATCTATTTTGTACATGTCTTAAGAAAAGAAAATAAGTACTTTGTTTTTTATAATAGTACTTAAAGTTATTTATATGTTTATTTTTTAATAATATTGTTTGATCATTGCGTATAATTGTATGTTTTATACAGGGTGGAACAAAGTTAGTGTTAAAAACTTCGGGAAATGGTTCTACGGGTGAAAATAAATAGAAAAGCAAGAACAATATTTTTTCGAAAAACGCTTCATTTTCAAATATCAGCAATTTTGTTTCTTTTACTAAATAGTCAATATCTAGAGAACGGTTTAACCGATTGAGTTCAAACTTGGCATGAAGTTTAACCTAACAATGATCTATCTCAAGAAAAATAAACGATTATATCAGATCATGCATTTAAAAAATGGCGGCTGTTTGAATGTTTCAAACCTAAATTACTCAAAACCCGTACATTTTAACAAAAAATTTCAAGACACTTTTTTTGTAGCCCTTTTGATTTCCTATCGGTTGGTGTAATTGGTAAAACAATCGAATGAAAGATAAAACTAAGTTATGTGTAATAATTGGTTTATTCAACCCGGCATCCTATACCAACACAGTAAATACTACAATATTGTATGTACATTTGCTGTCATTAAACTTTAACTTAACTTCTTAATTAATTATTCTTCATCCAATTGTTTTGAAAGTTAAATCATCCGATAGGGAATTAAAGCGGCTACAAAAAAGGTACCTTGACATTGTTTGTTAAAGTGTACGGTGTTTTGAGTAATACAGGTCTGACATTTTCAAACAGCCGCCATTTTAAAGCGCATGATTGGATATAATCGCTTATTTTTCTTAAGAGAGAGTTAGGTTAAACTTCATGCCAAGTTTGAACTCAATCGGTTAAACCGTTCTTTAGATATTAATTATTTAGTAAAAGAAACAAAATGGCGGATATTTGGAAAATGAAGCGTTTTTCGAAAAAAATATTATTCTTCATTTTCTATTTATTTTGACCCATAGAACCATAGTCCCGAAGTTTTTAACACTAACTTTGTTCCACCCTGTATAAATAACGTTCAACGCTCTCAAAACTCTTTGTGCTACATAAATTTTATTATTTAGTGCAATGGGTAAAATATATATTTTCTTTCTCTACTAATAAATATAATGAACATGTATACATGGTTTTAATTGTTCAAAGGTTTGTTTATAGTTTAAAAAGTAAACTGTATAAGAAAGTCTACAATTGATAGAAAAAATAATAATTTAAACAATTTGTAGGCTTGTGTTATGTTTTCTTAACTTAATCCAACGTTTTATTCACAACTGCCAGCTTAACATATCTACGTTTAGTGCTAAAACAGAAACACGAAGTTTCCCCAACCCTCTCTCCTAACTACGTTCATGCTATCGACCTATTAAAACTTTACAGACTGCTTTTATATTCGTGCTGACATCGCTTACTTAAAGTTATCTCGGCCTATCGAGCCTCTTGGTTTTGCATACTAGACTACAGTCACTTTGATTTCATCGCAATGCTAACTAACACGGCCTTCATAGACTTCTTCCGAATGAGAGTTTCATTGATTCAACCTAGTCAATTAAGATTTTTTTCAACCTGAATCAAGATGGCTTAATTAGAATTCTCAGCGACGTATGTTTCGTGCGATTCATCCTCGTATGTTACCACATTACCTGGCAACGTCGTAACGAACATTAGTGTGAATTAACTTCTTGAAGATTCGTTCATGCTTGGTAAGTTTATCTCATATTTAAGTCTAGTATAAAAATTAAGGTTTTGTTAAAAATCCCAACAAGCTATAATTATCACTAAGTGTGCCGCCACGTTGATCATACAAATATTACGAATGGTTACAATATACGTAAACGTATTCCATTGTATAAAAATAATAATAATACACTGATTCTCAAACAGATACGTTTAAAAACTTGTTGTTGACATTAAGTTGTTGGTTGTAGCTCATGTATCGCTACATGAGGATGACTATATTGTCGTTTGAAACGCATTTGATTATTAAACGTACGTGTGTGAGAATGAGTGTATTGTTTTTTTTTTTTTTTTATAATTCTTTCTCACTCGTCAAGCTCAAAGTTCATTAATAGTGTTCCAATGATACCTAAACTGCTTGGAATTAAAACAGCAAAACAGCACGGTTCTACCTTTTCTCATTTCTCTTTATGAAAGTTCATCATCAGAAATATCTTGTAATAGGTTTTACTTTTGTCTACTTTTACATTTCGAAAATATTAAATAGCTCATCTATATATTAAACTAGGGGCTCTGCCCCTGGATGCTTCGCGTCCCAACCCCGCCTCGGCCTGTGGCCTCAAATGGTTGATTCGCTTTGTTCGCAGTTGGAAAATTCGCTAAAGGCACTCGTTAATCTTTGGCTCGTCTGTACATGGGAGACCGAGCATAAATCAGCTGTTTTATTTGGCAGCTGACTCAAACTCATTAAACATTATCTCCATAAAATTAACATAGGAAATTTGAAGGATTGTGTGCCGTAGCTCTTTCTCGGGTGAATAGCGGCTGAACGGATGATTTGATCTTAAATCTGATGGAAAGTCGTTAGTTTGAAATTTAATTTTCTACAACTTTTGTATTTAACATTTTTTGCTATCTCTTACCGTTTTCTTACAAAACGAGCTCAAAGTGGAAATTTTTTAAAAAGTTTACTTTTCCCGCCCGAAAAGTGCCTTCAAAACTCAAAAATGTAAACTTCTGGAAATTTTCTAAAGGTTTCTCGTCGAGAGCTTTAATTCAAGTATGAGATCGAGGGGGGTACGATTGCGTTCCTCATAGTTTATGTCAATGAATCAGTGAATCCGTCTAGCTTTATATAAGTAGATAGTTAAGTGGGCAATTAATTGTTAAAGTGAGAAATTGTTAAACCGATACATTGTTAAAGTGAGAAATTGTTAAACTGAGTCAATTGATGTAAAAAGTCATCGGGATAAAATTGTAGCTAACAACGTAGAAGGTACAAGAAGAAGAAGTTACAGATGAAGTTGTAGTGGTTTTAGTTGATCAGGAATTCATTAGACGTGACTTGCATTGCGCACTTATGAACATATTTTTATTCCAGGGTGATCGGACATATTTTTGAAGGGCAGATTCGGAATTAGCGACCCCAAAAACCCCCGAGTGTACAAATTTTGATAAGTTTTCATGAATTAAAATTGTTTTTATAAATTATGGGAAATGATGCACTTCATGCATGCCCAAAATGCACTTTTTGTCTGCCGACAAGGTACTGGGCCCTTTGATTTTTTGCCGAAATGCTCCCCCTGCCCACATGGGGGGTCCCAGGGTGGTCGTACATATTTTTCAAGAGCAGATTCGGAATCTGCGACCCCCAAAACCCCTGTATACAAAGTTTGTTAAGTTTTCATGAATTTAAATTTTTTGTATAAATTATGGGAAATGATGCACTTCTAGATGCGCTTTATGCATGCCCATAATGCACTTTTTGTCTGCCGACAAGGTATTATATGTAAACTTTTTTCCTGAGACTTCTCCGAACACAATGCCGAAAACCGCATTTCGATCGGTGCTATAGAAAAATATGTAGGATTTATTGTCTAATTTCCATGGTCTATACACATCAGAAATGCATCATTTATACAAAAAGTATTTAAAAACAAACCTTATCTAGGCTACCTAACTAGGCTGACAGAGATTTTAACTTGTTAAATGTGTACAATTATAACGGTTATAAACTGTAGGCCAATTTGTTAAAATTTTGTATTTACGTACATTACTAGCTGGCTTGACCCGGCTTTGCACGGATAGACAAATCAAAGTTAAATGTATATTAACAAAAAAATATTTTATATCAATAAATATATTAAATATATTATATTCTTATGGGGATTTGTAGTAACTTTGACCCCCCAAACCTTCCCTAAAATTTAGATTTTTTTTAAACTCTTTCTTAGCGAGCACCTAGGGCCCTAGAGGAAGATACATAATGAATTTCATTCCAATCCTTTCGGTGTTTCTTTTTAGTAACCTTGACCCCCCAAACGCCCCTAAAATTTCCAATTTTTTAAAACCCTTTCTTAGCGAGTACCTAAGGCCCTAGAGGAAGCTACATACCAAATTTCATTCCAATCCGTTCAATGGTTTTTTGTAGTAACTTTGACCCCCCAAACCTCCCCTAAAATTTCGAATTTTTTCAAAAACTTTCTTAGCGAGCACCTACGGCCCTAGGGGAAGCTACTTACCAAATTTCATTCCAATCCGTTGGATGGTTTTAGAGAAATCGTGATTTTGTAACTTTGAACCCCCCCCCCAACCTCACCTAAAATTTCGCATTTTTTGAACCCCTTTCTTAGTGCGCGTCTAGAGCCTATAAAGAGTATTAGTGCCAAATTACATGTTTGTAGGCCTCGTGGTTTTGGAGAAACTGTGATGAGTCAATGAGTCAATAGTATTTGGCTTTTATAAGTATAGATTATATATCTAAATAAACATAGACAAATATTACCTTTTAATTGCTTTTTGTTTCATAATGATAGATCAAATGATAAGAAGTACTATACAGTATTATAATGAAGAATTTAATAATGGAATATGTTTATATGTTATACGAAGATGTACGAATGTTGCCGAAGTTAAACGACGGAGTATCTCTTCTTTTAATTTGTATAAACGGATATTTTGATGATAAAAGGTTGTACATGTATTTATATACAGTTTATAATCTCGAAGCAAATATTATAACGTATTATAGCATACATTAGTTCTATAACTCATATTTAAAAAAATCTACTTCGTAAGAAATTATAATGATTGAAGTTGTAGACATAACCCCAAAGTATAATCTATACTGGGTTTGTTTAAGTGTTACAGATAGTGGGTGAAATCAGCTGTTATGTTGTATGTTACTCACGTACGTACGTACACTCGCTTTTATATTAGTTGATAACCTACACACGGTAATTAACAAGAATGCAACTGAATACCAACACATACCCTCTGATGTAACTCAGGCCTACACTTTCTAAAACACGTGTAGTGAAAAAGCTGAGTGAAATTATTCGCACATGAAATGTTAGACCGAACGTCACAAACTTATATACTGTAAAGCGATCAAATAGACAACACGCGAAGCCTGTAACAAGATGCAATGGTCGAAGTGAAGTAATCCAATAGAGCAGGTCAAACGATTGGTTTCAAAACGTCAATAATGGGAGACAGGACTTTGTGAACATAACTTAGTAAACAAGATGGCGAGCCAAGATGTGTGACCCGAGAGGTAAAGGTCAACAATACAATTAATTGTGATTCTACGCATGCGTGTAATGCAACAAGCTCGGATGTCGCACAAAAATCCTGAATATATCTGCTCTGAATGCGTTCTTTGGAATTAGAAAGGATCCGCGTTGTTTTAAACAGCTTTCTACCGGAATTTCGGTAAAAGTGAAGCTGTAGAAAAATTACGATATTTCAAAAGACTATAGGACGAAAACGTGAAATTCCTCGAGTGCTGAGTATATTACTTCTCATTGCTAAGCGTGTTGAGCATGTATTTTTGTTTAAACACTATTCACGGTAGTTTAACCCTCCAGGGGTCGCGTCAATAATAGTTACGTGAGGAGTCGCGCACGGTGGATTCCACCGGGTTTAGTAAATAATTAAAAAAACATTTCTAAAGAAGGTAGTTTATTGAGTAAAATGTTATTTAACATGTATTTTGTTAAACAAATCAAGTTTTACAATGTATTTCAATAATTTTTTTTTACATTTTGTGTTGTTTTATAAGCATTATAAAAATATTGTTCTTACTAGAATACAAAGACGTACGAATGTTTCCGGAGTTAAACGAATGGGTATCTCTTCTTTAAATTTGTAAAAATGAATAATATATTAATAATAAAAGGTTGTATTTATGTTCATATTATAACCTCAAAGATTTAAAAGCCTTTCTTATTCATTTATATTCATCTTGGCAGGAATAAAGAATATTGTTCTGAACAACAGAAACACAAATATGACTAACGTGAAGGGTCGCGCACGGTCGAAAAGACCAGTTGGTAGAACTATGGCAGTAAAACTGCCAACTGAAGCATCCAGGAAGAGTGCGGGTGTCATAACTGAGTGGTGAAAGAGTTTGTGTGAAGGTATGGGAGAGGTGGAAGATCTTAAAAGCTCCGCTCAGTTTTTATAAGTAAAATACGAAAACCCCGGTCGATTAGACAGTGACGCGACCCCTGAAGGGTTAAGAATAAAAATGAGCATATTACATGTATCAATGTTTTCGGAAATAAATGGACAATACAATGGCATTCAATAATTTGACTCACCATTACTTCCAGGAAATAGCCAGGATTTATTGAATAAAATAAAATAAATAATATCAATTGATTGACTTTCATGTAATTACCAAAGAAATATGACTATTGACATTCCAAGACATCAAGATATACAAAATATTCACAATTTTATGATAAATCCAAAAAAAAATACCACACAGTCAAACGAAACTCTTTTGAGGAAATAATGACTTCAGCCCGATCACTGACTACTCCATTTCCTATTAAATAAATTTGAATGACCTTTTTTACACTTTATTTAAATTTATAACTTGTATACCCTTTATCTTTATAAAAATCTTGTAATACATTATTATTTCTTTCTACTTTATGCACAGTAAAATGTGACAAAATTTTATTAAAACAAGAAATTATTGACACTATTTTTCTTACATCTGAAATAATCAATAACATTGCTTTGACAAACTTATCCATGTCCATGAATATGACCCTGTACTGTTTACATTGTCTATTCTGCTCTCAAGATGAAAAGAAAGCTACAAACATTTTAAGAAACTATTTCGCATTGCAACTATGTAAATCCGTTGCAACTGATATACTCCCAATCAAAACAAAACAGTAAGTCTAGGCTTATCCCTTGGTTCAACTGAAACGGTTTAATAGCCAGGCGTGTTATTTTGAAGTCCTACCTAAAAATCAGTGCCTTAAATCCGTTTCAACTGACTTATTGCAATTCAAAAAAACAGTAGGTTTAGGCCTACCCCTTGGTTTAACTGAAACATTTTAATGGCTAGTCGTGTTATTTTACAGTCCTACCCAAAAATCAGTGCTGCTATCACTATTTACCCGAAAATCAGTGCGACTAACACTATTTACCCGAAAATCAGTGCGACTAACACTATCTACCCGAAAAACAGTGCGTTGTCACTATGTACCAGAAAATCAGTGTCGTATCACTATTTACCCGAAAATCAGTGCGACTATCACTATTTACCCGAAAATCAGTGCTCCTATCACTATTTACCCGAAAATCAGTGCGACTAACACTATCTACCGA